>JAXQQM020060982.1:35000-57500 GCA_034641835.2 Pinus albicaulis | reverse complement strand
ATAGGGAAGGAACGGGAGAAAGATGGGGGGGGGGAAGAGTGGTAGAGATAGGGGGAGGGGGAGAGGAAGAAAGATAGGGGGGTGGAGCGAGAGAGGGGGAAAGAGGGAGGAGTGGAAAGAGAGATGATTGGGGGGGGGAGAGAGAGATAAAGGGAGGGCAGAGGCAGAGTGATAGGGAGAGGGGGAGGGTGGGGAGAAAGCGGTTGAAGGGGAAGGGGAGAGAGTGACACTAAGAGAGAGAGAGGGAGGCGGATATGGAGAGATAGAGATGAGTAGGGAGGGGGAGATGGGGGGAGAGATAGGGAGAGAGATAGAAGGAGAGGGAGAGAGATAGGGGTAGGAATGGGAGAAATATAGGGGGAAGAGAGTGGTAGAGACAACGAGAGGGGGAGGGGGAGAGAGCGAGGGGGCATGGAGCGAGGGAGGGGGAGAGGGGAAGAGTGGGGTAATGAGAGATGAGTGGGGGGAGAGAGAGAGAGAGGGAAGATGGAGAGGGAGAGTGAGAGGGTGAGGGTGGGGAAGGGCGGTTGAAGGGGAGGGGGAGGGGGAGGGGGGAGAGAGAGGGAGAGAAAGAGGATGGATATGGTAGGGGAAGAGAGTATGAGAGGGGGAGGGGGAGAGTGAAAATGAGAGTGAGAGAGAGAGAGAGAGGGAGAGGGAGAGTGGAATAGGGAAAGAGAGAGGGTGGGAGAGGGAGAGGGGAATTAGGAAAGGGAGGGTGATGGGGAGGGGGGAGAGTAGGAGAGAGATGGAAAGAGGAGTGCGGGAGAAGAGAGAGAGAGAGGGAGAGAGAGAGACAGAGAGAGAGGATAAGAGAGGGGGAGAGAGAGGTGAGAGAGATGGAGGGAGCGAGTGTGTGTATGGTTGTGTGTGGGAGAGTGAGAGAGAGTGAGAGAGAGAGAGAGTAGGGGGAAGGGGAGGGGGAGGAGAGGGAGAGGCAGGAGGAGAGAGCGAGAGGGGGAGGGAGAGAGAAGTGAAGTGGGAGGGAATGGGAAATGGATTTGGAGAGAGAGAGAGAGAGAGAGAGAGGGAATGGAGGTCGAGAGAGAGAGAGAGAGAGGGAGAGAGGGAGAGAGAGAGAGGGAGGAGGGCTATGGGAGAGAGAGAGAGGAAGGGAGGGAAGGGGAGAGAGCGGGATAAGGAGATATAGAAGGGGAGAGATGGAGAGAGGGAGGTGGGAGAGAGAGAAATATACAAAGGCTGATAAAGGGAGAGGGAGAGATAGGGCAGAGGGAGGCGAGGAAGAGAGGGTGGGAGATAGAGGGGTAGAGAGAAGGGGACATAACTTTTGTGGGTGGTTCATATCTCTTAAAGAGGATATCAAAAGCTACCACTAATGGCCTCCCTAATTCCACTTTTGGAGGTTGATAACACTCCCCTAATTTTTTTTTTTCTAGTAGTGAAGTGATGTTGTTTATGTTTATGTTTATTCTATATTTCCCACATTTTATATATTGCATGCTAGAAAATTTAACTTAGTAAATCTAGAAGTCTAGATAGCCTTGTAAATTTAGATTTCATATTTTATGTATAATTTTAACAAATGTATTGTGATGAACTATCCAATGCAATATGCAAGTTACTATAGGAATCATATTGGTATTAGAGTAGGTAGCTTTGGGTATTTTGTTGTAGTTTTCAAGGGATCTAGATTGGTTTAAGTAGAAAGTTTTAAAACTCCACATATGGCCAAAAAAATATATTCAAAACCCTTGAGATGTGTCAAAGGAGATTTTCTCAGGGGTAGAAGAATAGGCTTTAGATATCAACCATAACATGAATCTCCTTATGGAGGCTCTCGATAACATGTTGGATGTATGTTCAAACATAGAGGCCAAACCATAGGAGAAATTGGAGGATAGAGATGAACCAAAGAGGAAATATAAGAAATAATGCAAAAGGGAACAACCTAGCTCATGAGTCATGAAGCATTCAAAGCTTCAATATGGAAACAAAGGTATACATCAAACCATATAAGGTGAGATTGATGCTTTCAATTTAAATCACTAATTAAAATAGTTATATATTTATTTTAGTGTTCTGAACGTAGAGGAAGGACATGAATTTTTATTTATCATATGAGATTAGAGGGCCATGCTTAGATATGATGGGAAAGCCACAAATAAGCCCTAATACTAGAGGGATATCCTCTAGTGATTATGTGGGAGGATTTCAAAACTCTTATAAAGTCAAATTTCTACCCTATTAGGTATCTAGATGACTAATGGTTTTAGTTGAATTACTTCAAGCAAGGACTAATGTTGAGATTATTAGAGTACATGAAATTTAGGAAGATGAAAATAATTTTGGGTATCTCTCCAAAGAACCAAGAATTTCTCCTCAAGTATATGAGGGGTTTAAATATTTTTCTGCAAAAGTAAGAGATGTTTAAACCCATAAGAATGATGAGGCTTGTCTACAAGAACAATACCAAGAGAACATGCACCCAATGAAAGGGAGATAATGTGGGTCAAAGTAGAAGTATCACAATTAAGATTTATAGGAGCAAGAGAGGAAGTAGAAATGGGGGAAAGACAAAAATACAATATCCATAACACATTAGTGAAAAGATACAAACAACCACTAAAATCAATGTAAAATTGAAGGTAATTAACATGAGAAGTGTTGGAAGCTACATCTAGAGCTCAAGTCAAAGAACCAAAGCAATGATGCTAAGAATAAAAATATAAAAGCGATATATTCAAATAATTAGGTGGAAAGAAGCTCATATGTGGATGAGAAGATTGTATATTCATTAATGTAGAAGGGGATGAATCTAAGTAGCCTTAGAAAATAAGAAGTGAAGGAAATGACCATACTCTTCCATATAAAGCCGCAAGTCAAGAAGACAAAAATAGATGCTCCATTCTACTCCTAGTCATAGGACAATATCCTAGAAATAAATCTAGTTCCGAAATTGGGACTGAAGACTCATGACCATCCTAGCTAAT
Organism: Pinus albicaulis; assembly: GCA_034641835.2. Classification (NCBI taxonomy): domain Eukaryota; kingdom Viridiplantae; phylum Streptophyta; class Pinopsida; order Pinales; family Pinaceae; genus Pinus; species Pinus albicaulis. Next base: position 54,549 of record JAXQQM020060982.1, on the reverse strand, counting down.
AACCCTTAAGATGCGTCAACATGGAGGAAAAGATAAAGGTAGAAAAACCTATGCATAATAAAATTTACTATTATTGTTAATTTTATTGATGAAGTAGAATTAGATGTAGTTCCACTTGATGTATGTAGAGTTATGTTTTGAAGTCCCGATACGTACATGTGGGATGCAATATTTGTGTGAAGAGCCATCTACTATGAACCATCAATGATGGAGATCATTCACCATCACATTGATCCACATAGATATTGGTGGCCACCCTTCTATTCCACTTGGACCCCCACCATCGTTTCTTTCATTTTTTTCAGTTTCCTTAATTATAGCACAATTCACTATTTTTAGCAGTTTTTCGGGTCCTAAACTTCCGGAGATGTTTTGAGGGCCTAAACAAAGTTTTTTGGGAAAATAGGGAGCAACATGGAAGTTCCTTAGATTTTTCTCAATCCAATGTTGTATTCCTAGGATAGATATTTCCAATGTGGTATTGATCACGTCAAATAGAGATCATATGCCAAAGTTACGTCCCCGGGAAGTTGATGTACCAATTTACCCAAACAGGGTCCATAGTTTTAGTGATTCATATCCTAGGGTTAGTTATTTGAACGTTGAGCATTTTTCATTGTTCCTCAATAATAAATAGCAATTTGAGCCTCATTGTAACACAGTTCAATGGCCTGCAGCTGCCACAATCTTCTCAGAGATAAGTTACGAGTGCCCTAGCTAGTTTATTTCCATTCTGTTTGTAAGCATATTTCATTTTTTTGTTATTAATGAAATAAAGTTTTATTTTTGCTGCATCTTTCCATTTATATGTACTTTTGTATTTCATTGTCTTAGTTCATAAATCTGGATCAGTGGTATCATAGAAGTCTGCTCTTTCTCAATCCTTCTTTGCATATCCCCAACGCGGTCGGGATATAAGGAGTTAGGGATCTATCTGATTGAACCTTTGCAAGATCAGCCTCGTAAACCTCGACGACCACATATGGGGGAGAAAATAAAGATGAGGGATCAGGAGATCCTATCAAAATATTGCTTGAGGAGGCCCTCGAGAAAAACAAGAACATGATGATGGAAAAAGTTTCCCATATCCTTCAATGGCTACCCACCGGTGATGCATCTACATCCAGTAGCCACTCTGGAGGTGAAAATCCTTTAAAGTTGCAATTAAAATTTGACATTCCCATATTTTAGGGCCAAATAGATGTAGACTTTATAGATAGATGGTTGAATCTATTAGAAGGATATTTCTTAGTTCAATACTTTTTTATCTAAGAAAGTATTACTTTTTCACTCCTCAAAGCCGCCCCCCATGTCAAGGACTGGTGAGAAACCTACTCGAGGAAAAAGAGCGAGAAGAAACCCTCTCTGTTCTCGTCTGCACTAACTCAGAATTATTTTCGAGACGCCATCAAGGAAAAATATTATCCCATGAGGAGCTATGAGGAAAAATACATACAATGGAATACATTGCGGAAACAAAGGGATCAAGATTTCCATGAGCTGACGAATTTATTCCATACCATGAGCACAATGTTGAGTATCAAAGATTCATAGAAACATTTAGTATTGAAGAACCACAATTGTTTGTACATATGTATTCAGGAGGAAATGGTGTTCCTCGACATCTCCTCGCTTAGTGCAGCATAATGGTATGCTGCTAATATTGAGAAAAATGTCAAAGAGAGGAAGTGAGACTTGGATCTGAAAATCAGAACCAAGGGAAAGGTGCCCCCAAACCACAGAACAAAGGACAAAGACAATGCAGGGCATCTCGAGACAACCCGCCAAAGATGAAAAGAAATAATAGCAACATGAAGCTAAAGAAGGACAATGAGAAGTGGTATGAGTTCCACAATAGCTCTGCTCACAACAAAAGTGAGTGTCAGGCCAAGTAGTCATTAATGGCCGAGATGAAGGTTTCTGAATCAGATGCATTTTCTGACTCCAAATCAGAAACTAAAAAGGGGAATGACAAAGGGTAGCGTATTATCGATGCGGAGCTCAACGCCATCGTCTCCACCACGAAGATCCAGAAGAAGGAACCATTCACCAACTCATTTGTAGTGTAGTACTTCTATGACATCCTGATCTTCATCTAGACTTGGGAAGAGCACCTCCACCACATCTGACAAGTCCTCCAAATAGTACAACAATGCAATTTTTGTCCCAATTCAGAGAAGTGCACTTTTTGGATGACCCAGCTTCAATATCTTACATACATTATTAATGAGCCACGGGTGAATGTGGATCCAACCAAGATCCAATTCATTCGGGATCATCCAACCCCAACCACTCTAATAGAGCTCCACAACCTTTTGGGCCTTGCGAATTTTTGCCACAGGTTCATGTTGGGATTCTCTCATATCACTTGGCCCTTGAGTCAAATCACCAAGGGAGGGGTGAAAGAAGAACTATTTTGGTAGAAATATCAACCAAAGGCATTTCTAGAGTTCAAACATCACCTCTTCTTTGAACAAGTGCTCACATTACCAAACTTGCAACAACCATTTGAGGTCAAGACAAATTCATCTGACTATGCTATTGTGGTTGTTCTTACTCAAAAGAGACATCCAATGGCATGTCACAAGGAGACACTTTCTGACACAGTCTGAAAGTATCCCACTTATGACAAAGAGATGTACTCCATTATGAAAGCTTTCTGAAAATGGAATCATTACATTTTTGGAAAGGAAACAGTCATCCACACAAACCACTAACCCTTGCAGTTCATATAGACACAGGGGAAGCTGCAAAATGATCACCATTAGAAGTGGTCCACATACTTGAAAAAATTTCATTTGAACATCAATTATAAGAAGGGCAGCACTAATAATGTTGAAAACTACCTTAGCTGACTATTCATTGTAGTGCTAACCACTGTGCTGAACTCTTTTGGGCACGAGAGTTCGAATTGGATGCTTCTCTAGCAAAGCAATCAAGAATTCAACCATGCATACAATACACTCTTGAATCGTAAGAAAGTTCCATATTTACAACTTTGGGATGACCTGCTATGTGACTTGGGACACCATTTTTCTCCTTCAAGCAATCGTGCCAAGATGATTTGGGAAGCATGCTACAGTCAGGTCCTTGGGAATTTCGAGGTTGGGAAAACAATGGAAGTACTATAGAATTATTTTTGTTGGCCAAACCTTTGACATGATGTCGGGAAGTACATCAAGTCTTGCACTTGCTGTGTCATTGCCAAACCGGCCATCAAGAAGCAAGGACTCTATACTCCATCTATAAGCCACTACTAAACTTTTCTTTGAACGAGTGTAGGTACAATTTGGGATCCCATATTATATCATCTCACATCAGGACAATAGGTTCCTGAGTAAATTTTGGTCTATCCTCTGGTCGATGGTTGACACCAAGCTTACCATGTCCATAACTTTCCATCTGCAAACTAAGGGTGAGACAGAGGTCATCAACCAGATGATCGTACACATTATGCGCATGTACAACTCAAAGCATCCACTCGAATGGGATGAGAGCATCCCCTATGTACAAAATAAATATAACTGGGCTCTCCACTGCTAAAAAAACCATAGCCCCTTTCAGGTGAGCTTAGGATTCGAACCATTGTGTCCCATTGGCATAGCCATGCCATTTTCAGCTGCTCAATTAGATTGAGCTAGTGTCCAATGTAAGGCTGACAAGTCAAACAACTTCATTCAGTGCAGTAAGCACATTCGCCAACAAGTTCATGGCATATTGTAGAGATCTAATGCTAGGTACAAGCACTGACATGATCAACATCAGGTGACACATAAATTCCAGGTGGGCAACAAAGTATGTCTACATTTTCCAAAGGAGAGGCTCGCAAGATTCGCCCACTCTGATATGGGCCATACACCATCACCAAGGCTATAAGGGAAAATGCCATTTAGCTCACCATTCAAAAATTCCTTGTTGGCACCGAGTATTCAATGTGTACCGCCTTCAACACTAGTTTCTGCCTCTACTTAACATATCCGACATGGAAGAATAACTCACAACAAAAGAGTTAAACCCCTATTGCATGGAACAAGCCACAACTGATCATATCATGGATACAAATATCAAGCACGCCCAAAAACAAAGGATCCTGATATATCGAGTTGTGAAAGTAGGCCAACTCCTTCTCCATGGAAAGTGGCTGACCAGCGACGAAGTTCAACAGAAGTTTCCTCATCTCAGGGAGGAACTCAAGGCAATGGGGACCATTTCTTCCTAAGGGGGGAGGAACGATCTAGGTGGATATTGGTTGCCACCCAACTATTCCACTTGGACCCCAACCAATGTTTCTTTCACTTTTTTTGGTTTCCTTAATTATAGCACAATTTACTATTTTTAGTAGTTTTTCAGGTCCTAAACTTCCGGAGCCATTTTGAGGTCGTAAACGAAGTTTTTGTGGAAAATATGGAGCAATATGGGAGTTCCATTGATTTTTCACACCCAAAAGTTATATTCCTTGGATAGATATTTGTAACAAGGTATTGAGTGTGTCAAAGAGAGATCATATGCAAAACTTACGTGTCCGGGAAGTTGATGTACCAATTTACCCAAACAGGGTCCATAGTTTTGGCTTTTCATCTCCTAGGGTAAGGTATTTGTATGTTTAGGGTTTTCAATTGTTCCTCAATAATAAATAGGCCTTTGAGTCTCATTGTAACATAGTTTATAGCCTTGTAGGCACGACATCTCTTCTTGGAAATAGGCTACCACCGCCCTAGCTAGTTAATTTCCATTCTCTTTGTAAGCATATCTCAGCTATTAGTTACACCGAGAGGTGCTCTGCAACCCAGTATAGGGTACACGTGTAGATTTAATGTGATAAATGTATGGTAATATATGTACTGTAAATAAACATTTGAAATGTTGGAGTATATTGACCAACACTCAAAAAAGAGCTATGGTAAATAAATAAAAATATAAATAGACTGAGGTATGCTAAATAAAAAAATAAAACCTCTTTTTATACTTACTCCAGAGGTATGGTCAATAAATAAAAATATATATAAATTGGAGGTATATTCACCAACACTAAAAAAGAGGTATGGTAAATAAATAAAAATATAAATAGACCGAGGTATGGTAAATAAAAAATAAAACCCTTTTTATACTTACTCTAGAGGTATGGTGAATAAATAAAAATATAAATAAATTGGAGGTATGGTAAATAAATAAAACCTCTTTTTATACTTACTCTATAGGTATGGTATATAAATAAAAATAAAAATAGACTAGAGGTATAGTAAATAAATAAAACCTCTTTTTATATTTACTCCATAAACATCTTTATATTTACCAAAACTAAAAATGAGGTTTTACTTAGGTGTAGCTTATGGGCCAAATACCATGGTAGAAATTATTATTAATACGATGGGGTAAATACTATGGAAATATAAATAGACTAGAGGTATGGTAAATAAATAAAACCTCTTTTTATATTTACTCCATAAAGAAAACTAAAAAATGAGGTTTTATTTAGGTGAATCCTATGGGCCAAATACCATGGACTAAATATTATGGGTCAAATACCATATTTATAAAAGAGGTATGGCAAATAAATATATGTAAAAGAGGTATACAGAGGTATGGTAAATACATCAAACATATCAAATATGATTAGAAATCGATATATAAGTATATACCAAGCGGATGGAACAAATAACATGGTAAATAAAAGAGGTATGGTAAATAAATATAAATATAAATAAACCATAGGTATGGTAAAAATAAAACCTCTTTTTCTATTTACTCCATACTCTTTATATTTACGAACACTCACAAAAGAGGTTTTATTTAGGTGATGCCTAAGGGCCAAATACCCTAATATTAATATTAAAATATTAATAATAATAATATTATTAATTATCCATGAAGCTGAGGCAAATGGTGAAAGCACTTGACTTTCAGCAGATCCACCCAGGATCAAACCTCAGTGGAGACATACGCCTGTTGTGTCTTGGCTAGAAGAGTAGGCGACCCCATAGCGGATGTCTCGGCTCTTGTTGAGGCATAAGTTAATTGCTATTGTGTGCGGCTTGTAGGATGTTGCACCTAGCCTAGGTTTATAGTGGCAGCCAGTTGGATTTGAACTCGGGCCTTGCTCAGGCAACTCTCACCAGTAGGATGTTGCACCTAGCCTAGGTTTATAGTGGCAGCCAGTTGGATTTGAACTCGGGCCTTGCTCAGGCAACTCTCACCAGTTACCGATTGTCCTAGATCTAAAAATAAAATAAAAAAAATAAAATAAAATATATTATTATTAATTATAATATTCATATTAATATGTTATAATATTAATATTATTAAATTTAATAAATTTGGATCGCTGAGGTTTGTATTTAATTACACTACATGCATGCATTGAATATCCCACTTAAAAACGTAAACATAAATGTAAATATAAAAGTAATGTTTAACATTTAATATTTAAAATTTAATATAATTAATCTAATGTTGGCCCTAATGAAAAATCACTTCTCCCACTAAATATATAAATTTAACACAAATAAAGTATCTAATTGTATTTGTGAGGACGCATCTCTTCGTTTTCTCTTCATTTTTTTCTCTAATTTTTTTTTTTACCTTTTCATCTACTTCGACTCCATGGATGCGGTCATGTGTAACCAATCACTCTTACCACTGAATTAGAATGATTTAATTTATGCATTGGGAAAAACACCACCAAATTAGAATGGTTCAATTTATGTGTTGGGAGAAACACCACTAAATTAGAATGATTTATTTTCTGTCTTTCCCGAAACCTTGGTCGGCTCTAAAACAAAGTGATTTCAAGAATCTATTTCTAAATTTATAAAAAAACAGCCTAGATCCATATTAATTCCGGATCTATCAAGCGCTGAGAGGGATCAAATATTTAGAGGTGCAAACGTTTCGCCAACTTTTGCACTCAAAAAAGAAGTTTTCACCTCTAGAGGTTTGATCCCTCTCGACGCTTAATAGATCGAGAGTTAAGATGGATCTTGGTTGATTATTAATTAAATGAAGTTTTATTTCCACTGCATCTCTGCCTTTATGTGTATTTTTTCATTTCATTATATTCCTGCATAAATCTGGTTCAAACACACTTAAGGGAAACTCCAAAAATTTATTTTTAAGCGTTAACTAAGCTAAGAAACTAATTAGTTCTAGAAAAATGTATGCTTTACTATTTTTAAGATAAAATTAGTTTGTAGAACAGTTTGTGAAAGAAAGGTCATCCTTAGGGGTTTCTATCAAGGAAAAAACACAACAATTGGAAGAGTATATACATGTATACAAGGTTCTCCTCTAGAATCCTAAAGGGCTACCACCCAAGAGGCAAGCAGAGAATGAGATCCAATTGTTTTGACACTCTCCATTACCAAAGGTTAATTGATTATAAAGGGAAATGAGTTGAAGAAGTAGTTGTAATACCAATTGGAATGTGGTGTTATTCAACCGTACCTCACATGTGGGCCACCCATTATAATTGTGCCTAAGAAGGATGTGACTTGGTGGATGTGCATTGGCTATAGGTTTTAAAAACAATTATTCTCAATAATGGGTTCCTCTTGCCTAGGATAGAGGATCTTTTATGCAACAAGATAAATACTTTACTAGGATAGACTTACAATCACGGGGTCACTAGGTTTGAGTCAATGAAGAAGATACCTAGAAGACCACCTTCAAAGCTAGAGAAGGTTTGTATTAGTGGTTAGTTATGATATTTAGCCTATGAAATGCACCAAATAAATTCATGAAGTCAATTAATGATATATTGTGCACATGTATAGTTTCATTTTTTATTGTTTATTTGGATTATTTACTAGTATACATTGCTACCTACAAGGAGAACATATCACATTTGATGTAGGTTCTAGAGACTTTAAAAAAGAAGTAATCATTTTCACATCTCAAGAAGTATGATTTATCACAATAGACTATGGTGTATTTGGGATATATGATAGGTGGAGGAGATTTGAAGATAGATCCTTCTAAGATGGAGGTCATCATGAAGTTGTCCGTAAGGATTACTAAATGTTTTTGAGGATAAGAATTTTGTTGAGGCAACATAGTACTTGAAGAAATTCATAAACTTGTTGTTAGTAGTAGCAACAACACTCCACACCATAATTTCAAGTTACAAGAGTTTCGAGTGGGGAAAGGGTTGTCGAAGAGCCTTTAAGGTGTTAAAGAAGAATATTAGTCAAACATTGGTTCTAGCATTAATAAAATTACAATATCACTTTGAAGTGGAGACATATGCATGTGGGCATGTTATGGGAGAAATCTTGATGCTAACTAATTAAATTAAAAAAAAAAAATTACAAAATTCGTACAAATGTAAAATAAAATTAAAACAAGAACCTACAGTACTAATACTAAAACTCTCTAATAAAAGAATAAATCAATTTAGATCTATTTTAACCTAGATATTTTATACATTGATCAATTATGCTATTATTTTCTTGTAATCCATCTTAATTCTTATTAAACCTTCCATGAAAATAGATCTATGCTAATATGTATATCAATCCCATTAACAAAGCACTAGAAGCCAACTAGGTAACAAAATAACCCTACCACTACATTATGTCCTACTTAGAAACAAGCATTGTTAAATTTGAATTTTGAATGGGCACACAATTGATAAGTGGTGGAAGTTCCATGATAATAGCCTCAAAGATATATTAAGGTATTTTATCATCATAGGAAACAACTAGATGATTTAGAGTCGTTAATGAAATACCTAAAAACTCAATTTTATCACCATAACCAACAAATAGAAGATTTAGATTCCTTAATGAATTTTTCCTTAATGGACATGACAACTGAACTCAAATGGGAGAGCTACAAATATTATCAAATGCGTAAAATAATGATCAATAATGAAGAGTGATTAAGTATGTTTATGAAATCACAAAATTTGGGATGTCAACATTTTTTCTTCTTATTATTATCATATGTGCAAGTTATTGTGGTCATGAAAAAAAAATAATCAAAACAGATTTTAAGATACAATAACATTATTTTCTAGCTAAATTTTAAGAAGAAATCATATAGAAGTGTATTTCCTTTATATTCTATGTCTAGTGCCTAAAAATGCAATCTAAGATATTTCTATATATTTTGTAGCTAGAGATGCAAAAATTAGAGTTGAGCACTTGTTCTTGTTGTTTAAATCATGTGTATAAATGAAAATGGTCATATATGGAAATTATGTTACCTCAAACCAAATAATTTGCATTGTTTTTTATTGCATTATATCGAATATGATGAATTAAAAATTAAATGAGTTATACATATTATGTCAAAAGTTATAAGGGCATACCGTACTACACATGTAAGGGTTGTCAATTACATTGAAAGTATTGAGGAGATGCTCTATAGATTAGAATAGTTGAAAAGCATAGTTCTTACATATTATCCAGAGAGGGAGGAATAAAATGTAGAGTGAGGTCGTAAAGGAGAGAGGCCATGTTGTAAATGGCTTCATTGTCAATTCTTCTTTATAAGGAATATTTTGGTACAATGGTAAAAATTCTTATGATGAGGAGTGTAATCTTGTTGAGAGATTTATTTTTATATGGATGTGATGTGAAATACATCAAACCATGGGTAGAGACATTGTTGAGAGATTTCTTGTTATATGGATGTGATGTGTAATATATCAAACTATGGATAGAGACAACATAACCCTTGAGAGGTTTGAGAGGTTTACTTGGCCATGATTGTTCTCAAAATAATAATGAATCTTCTCTATAGTGGACATGTATAACATGAAAATATATTTTTTTGTATGTTTTGAAGGACATGATTTGTGGTATAAGTAAAAAGAAATCATATTCTCCATCACATAATTTTCTAGAAAAAATTATAGTTGTTCGGAAAATAAAAAGATAAATATTCTCTCTCAAACTCTAGGATAAATATTTTAATAAAATTTTAGTTATTACATATTGTACGGAAAACCAAATAAGCTTAGAGAAAATATATCTAGAATTAGAAGAAAAAAAAGTAAAAAAAACTTTAAAACCATACAAAAAATTTTAACAAAAAAATACCTTTAATAAAAAAAAAAAAAAACAAATATATTAAAAAAAAACAAAACAAAACAAATATAATTTAACAAAAAATTAATAGGAGTAGAAAGAAAAATTAATACAATGAAATGTACATATAAAATAAAACTATATAAGGAGTAACTTTAGTTTATCTTAGATGTTATAAATGCATTTAAATGAGCAATACAAGAGTTAAAAGGAACATACTTCCAATGGAAATTTACAAATTAAGCTTGACTTCATTTTAATTTAGAGTTGGAAAACACATTATATTAGAGCAAGGTTTAATTTATAGATGAAATGCCATTTTTCACTAGAATTTGGAGATTCAATTTTAAGAAAATTATGATTTATTTTTAGTTAAAATATATTTTGGAATGAATAAATAAATTCAATACTTTAAAAAACCATAAACCATGACTTACTAGAATTCTACATATTCAAAAGCTTAAGTTCAAGTGTTCAAGGATTTAAAAATCTTTGACTAATTTCAATAAAAATAAACTAGAAACAACGCCTAAAAAATCATTTTCATCTCTCACATTAAATTTAGTTTGGTATTAAAAATACATAAAATATAACTTAAAAACATAAAATATAATATTGAATGTGTTAGGATCGAAATAGGGAAATATAACGAGCTCTCTACGATAACTGCTCTAAATAATATTACTCGCTGATGGCAGAAAAAAAAAGCAGAGGACGCGAAAAGGGCAAGATTACATCAAGTACTTAGTACCGAGTATCAAAATTTCCACCAAAGCTTCCAAATTGAAGAGAACCGAACTACTTCACATGGGACGTGGATAGATGACGTGGAGGTGAAGAGAATTTCTTGAACCCTTTTTCTTGAAAAACATCTTCAGCTTTTTTCTTGGAAAGAGTTTGAAGCATTCTAAGTTTCTTTTCGTTATAGATGTTGTCGTCCGCTCCTTTTAATGGTCCATCAAGATTTTTTTTAATGAGAAGGATCATTTAAAGAATATCCGAAATATGTGCAGATATTTTTTCTTGTTTCTTGAAAAACCATCTTCAGCTTTTTTCATGGAAAGCTTTTGAAGCATTCTTTTTGGTTATAAACGTTGTGGTCCGCTCCTTTTAATGGTCGATCAAGATTTGTTTAACGGGAAGGATCCTTTTAAACGAATAGTTCGAAATGAAATATCTTCGTAAGTTGTCTTCAAAGATTTGGGGAGTTATTTGATCTCATTCTCCCCACATTGATTGATGTTGAAATATTAAAGTCACCTGCCATGCCTTTGGGCAGGAAGAAAACGAGTACACAGAGGCAGCAGTAACGATTTGAGTGTACAACACTCTGTATTTAAGATTGCAGATGAAATTAATTTTGATATGGGCGAAGTCATTTTTGTAGAGGAATGAAGATCATCGTAGATTTGTTCTACGGAACAGCAGAGTAATTAAAAACAGTCATTTTGGGCGTTTAAAGCCCTCAACAACGAATGTGAATAAAACAACCAAAGTTTTTATTAAGTGTCTTGTTGATGAGGAGTTCTGCGATGCGATCGCAATCGCAAATCGCAACATATAAATGATGCAAGGACCGAGTGTCTTGTTGATATGGTAGAGTCCCGCAGAGGAACGGTTGTACACAATACAACCAAATGTTATATTATAAATCGCCCCCACCAACAGCCGCGGCCCATGGGTCCACTTGACCACGTGGCGGAAACTCAATGGAATCGCAAATTCTTAATCGCAAGGTTCAATCGGCGGTCCTTTGTTTTGTGTTCCGATCAAAGGCCGGACCCGATAATATAATATACCATAGTTGAATGGGGAATCGCATCCGGTTGTTCAATAATAATCGGAGCTTTGTGTTGATCGCAAGTTTTGTTTAAAGTCCGGACCCGATCCGGTTATAAGTTACAGTCCATAGTTCAATCGCATCTGGTTCCTGATCGCAATCGGAAGCTCTTAAGTGTTGGGCCCGATCACACCTTTGAAATTGGCGGACCCGACGGCGTTATACAATGGATTTGATAAATTCCATCGCGCCCGTTGTGTAATCGCAATCGAAACATTTTTGAATGAGGCCCGATCGCACTTGTTTGAAGTTCGGACCCGATTACACTATGAGCCAAATTTTATATTTGCCAATCGCATCCGGTTGGTCAATCGCAATCGGAATTTTTTGTTTGAGTGCTTGTTTGTTTAAAGTGCGGACCCGATGGGGTTATGTATTTTCTTTTAATAGTTTTATTTTTAAGTTTTAATATAGTTTGTTGTAATGATTTAATATGCTCAGCATATAAAATCCAAAAGGCCTGCGAGCCTGATAATTATTATTGTTGTATTGTATTGTTTTGTTTCGCACAGCAGCGCGGAAAAAAAGTGAAATACACAATAGTGTGTTGACTGTATGAAGACAGAGTATTTTTTTGAGAAACAAAGATTTGCTTGTGTAGCACTGCGTTTGTAGCAGTCATTATTTTTTGTTATCCCTCTGTTAAGAGGAAGAATTTGTAACAGTATTTTGAAGAAATAGAAGTTGTTTTCAGATTGAAAAACTCTGTCCCTTGTCAAACTTTAAATTTATTTGTGTTTAGAGGAGAGGAGCTTACTCTCTCCATTTGGAATTCTCAATATTTCAACATGGTATCAAAGCTAGTTTAGGCTCTTTGAATGTTTCAAAGAAGCTGAAGAAGAAGAAGACTTGTTGCAGTGTTTTCTCCAGCAGTGTGAAAGCTCAACAGAGGTCAAAGTTCAGGTATTTCTCAAAGATAACAGAGTTTTTATTTCTGTTATTTTAAAAAAAAAGGAGGTTTGTTCTTTCAGAAAAAGGAAAGACAGTTTGTTTAAGTTCAGTTTAAGAGCAATGGATGGACAAAGCATAGGAATGAACATTAGAAATGTTCAGCTTCCACAATTTAATGGAAGGAACTATGATTATTGGGCCATTACCATGAAAGCCCTGTTTGTCTCACAAGACTTATGCGAGTTTGTAGAAGATGGTTTTTTTCAACCAGCTCATGAGCAGGCTTTTAATGCCTTAAATCAAGCAGAGAAGGACTTATTGAAGAACAATAGAAAGAAGGATGCTAAATCTCTCTTCTTATTGTATCAGGCTGTAAATGAGAGTGTGTTTCCAAGGATAGCAGCAGCTAAGAGATCCAAAGAGGCATGGGAAACTCTGAAAGTAGCCTATCAAGGTATGGAGAAAGTTAAGATAGCAAAACTTCAGTTGCTGAGAAGAGATTTTCAAACTCTTTGCATGAAAGAGTCAGATAATGTGGACACATTTTTTACACATGTGATTGGGATTGTAAATCAGATAAGATCCCATGGAGAAACTCTTGAAGAAAGAAGGATTGTGGAAATTTTTTTGAGATGTTTACCCTCAAAGTTCTATGTTATTGTAACCACCATAGAAGAGACCAAAGATTTCTCACAGTTCACAGTGGATGAAATTCATGCCTCGCTGATAACTCATGAACAGTGATTGAGCAGAGATGAACACTCATCTCTTGAGCACACCTTCAGGACCCATATGCCTTCAGGAAGAGGAAGAGGTCAAGGAAAAGGAGGAGGAAGAGGCAGAAGCCAGAACAGAGGTGGAAGGAACAGCCCTTCACATTCATATGGAAGGAGCAACAGTCAAAATCAGAGCCATGGCCAATGCAACAGCCAGCAAGGTGGACATCAACACCAACATTCTCATGGACAAAGGTATGACAAATCCAATGTCCAGTGTCATTATTGCAAAAAATATGGGCACTATGGCAATGAATGTAGAAAGAAGCAAAATGACATGAAAAATAGGCAGAATGCTAATGTAGAAAAAGAAGAAAAGAACCCAAGTAATGTGTTGTGGGCATGTAATGTAGCACAAGATAGAGAAGATGGCGTTTGGTTCTTAGATTCAGGGTGTAGTAATCACATGACTGGAAATAGAGAAATGTTTGCAAATCTAGATGAAGAGATTAAATCTGAAGTAACCACAGGGATTGATACTAAGATCTTTGTCAAAGGGATAGGCAGAGTAAGTATTCGAGCAAGAAATGGGGAGCAGAAATTTGTTCCTGATGTGTATTATGTTCCAGGTTTGAAGTGTAATATTTTGAGCGTTGGGCAGCTCATAAACAAAGGTTACAATGTAATATTTAAAGATGATGTGTTCACAATTAAAGATATACCCCCAAGCAAGAAAATCATTGCTGAAATACAAATGACCAGCAATAGAATGTTTCCTCTCAAGCTCAACACTGACTTGAAGGGAAAAGGAAAAAGCATCGTAGCTATAACACAAGAAGCCTTTCAGAAGGAAGCAAAGGATGAAAATTGGTTATGGCACCTGAGATTTGGACATCTCAATTTCGGAGGATTAAATTTGCTGCACAGAAAAGGAATGGTAAGGGGTTTGCCATTGATTGAGAAGCCTAACAGCCTATGTGAAGGCTGCATCTTGGGAAAGCAACACAGAGAAAATTTTCCTTCAGGGAAAAGAAATTCGGCGAAAGCACCTTTGGATATAATCCACTCAGATTTGTGTGGGCCGATGCAGACAGCATTTGTTTCAGGCAACAGTTACATGCTGACCTTTATAGATGATTTCACAAGAAAAGTGTGGGTTTATTTCTTAAAATATAAGAGTGAAGTCTTTCAGAAATTTCGTCATTTTAAAGTTCTTGTAGAAAAACAGAGCGGACTTCACATTAAAGTTCTCAGAACTGATAGAGGAGGAGAATATATATCAAAATAATTTCTGCGTTTTTGCAGAGAGAATGGCATACACAAGCAGTTTACCACAAGCTACACACCGCAATAGAATGGAGTTGCTGAAAGGAAGAATCGAACCATAATGGAAATGGTGAGACGTATGTTGAAGGCGAAACACTTGCCGAATGAGTATTGGGCAGAAGCAGTAAACTGTGCTGTATATATTTTAAATAGATGCCCCACGAAAGTAGTGATGAACAAAGTTGCATAAGAAACGTGGAGTGGCAAAAAATAGGGAGTCACCCACATGAGAGTTTTTGGATGTGTGGCATTTGCACACATTCCAGACAAGTTGAGGAAGAAATTGGATAGTAAGGGGGAGAAGTGCATTTTCCTTGGATATTGTGAAGATTCCAAAGGATACATATTGTATAACCCATCCACAAAGAAGTTTTTAATTAGCAGATATGTGCAATTTATCGAAGAAGAAGCTTGGGATGGAAGCATTGAGAAGACAGTCAATGTCAAAAACTATTTATCTCATGATGAAGATGAAGGAGATGTGGTTGGAATCAACAACCCATCCGTAGCACAACCTCTAGCAGTGCAAGGACAGCAAGGGACGCCTCAAGCGGCAGCGAGAACACCCTTGAGAAGAAGCGACAGTGGTTCACCGAGCACACCACATGGAGCAGAATTAAGTGCTTCATCAAGCACGTCTACACCAAGTGAAAGAGGAACAAAGTTCAGAAGCATTAGAGAAATTTATGAGCAAGGAGCAGCAAATGAAGGTATGAATTCCTTATTTGCTTTGTATTGTCAAGTTGATGATCCTATTCATTTTGAAGATGCTATTAAAGATATAAAATGGATAGAAGCTATGGATGATGAAATTAAAGCCATAGAGAAGAACAAAACATGCGAGTTGGTTGATCTCCCAGAAGGCAAGGAAGTCATTGGAGTTAAATGGGTATATAAGACCAAAAGCAATGTTGAAGGAAAAATAGAAAGACACAAGGCCAGACTTGTTGTCAAAGGATATAAGCAGAAGCATGGGATTGATTATGAAGAAAATTTTTCACCAATTGCAAGAATGGAGACAGTAAGAGCAGTGTTGTCCATAGCAGCACAAAACAAATGGAAAGTATATCAGATGGATGTAAAATCTGCATTTTTAAATGGAGTTTTAATGGAAGAGGTATATGTGGAACAACCTCTTGGATATGAGAAGATAGGCCAAGAGCATAAGGTCTGCAAATTGAAGAAATCTCTTTATGGGCTGAAACAAGCACCAAGAGCGTGGTACAGTAGGATAGACTCCTATCTACTGGAAAATGGATTTGAAAAGTGTGAGGGAGAACCCAACCTCTACATCAAAGAAAAGGATGGTAAGCTGTTAATTGTTGTTTTGTATGTTGATGATTTAATATTCACAGGTAATGATGATTATCTTGTTGAGAATTTTAAAACAGTTATGAAAGATGAATTTGAAATGACTGACATGGGTTTGCTGAGATACTTCTTAGGAATATAAGTAGAACAAAGTGAAAAGGGAATTTTTATATCTCAAGCAAACTATGTGAATCATGTTTTAGAAATATTTATCATGCAGGAGTGCAAAGCTGCAATTACTCCCATAGCAATGGGATTGAAGTTGAGTAAGGATGACAAAAGCAAGGATTTCGACCCAAGTTTGTATAAAAGCATAGTTGGCAGCCTCATGTATTTGACTGCAACTAGGTTGGATATTATGCACGCTGTTAGTTTAATTTCCACATTTATGGAGAAGCCAAAAGAAGCACATTGGCAAGCAGCAAAGAGAATTCTGAGGTATGTGAAAGGAACAAAAATATTTGCTATTTTATATACAGCTTCAGAAAATTCAGAATTAGTTGGATACACTGACATTGATTGGGCTGGAAGTGTAGATGATCGGAAGAGCACTTCCGGTTATGTTTTTCATATGGGTTCAGGAGCCATTTCATGGGCTTCTAAGAAACAGCCTATTGTAGCATTGTCTACATCAGAGGCAGAATATGTGGTAGCTACAACAGCAGCATGTCAAGCAATTTGGATGAGAAGAATGTTGAGAATTCTATGTCAAGAATAGGTAAAAGGGACTGTGATTTATTGTGACAATAGCTTAGCTATTGCATTGTCAAAAAATTTTGTGTTTCATAAAAGAACAAAGCATATAGATACAAAGTTTCATTATATCAGAGAATTGGTAAACAATGGTGAAGTTGTCTTACAGCATTGTAAAACAGAGGAGCAATATGCAGATATTTTAACTAAACCATTGGGGCAGAAGACATTTGAATTTTTAAGAAAATTCTTGGGTATGTTTGATAACCCAGTAGCTGACTTTAAGGGGGAGTGTTGGAATATTAAAGTCACCTACCGTGCCTTTGGGCAGGAAGAAAACGAGTACACAGGGGCAGCAGTAAATATTTGAGTGCACAACACTCTGTATTTAAGAAGAATGATGGATAACCGTAAGGAAAAGAATTAATTTTTTTGATGGGCCGCAGCCACATATTGCAGATGGAACTAATTTTGATATGGGCGAAGTCATTTTTGAAGAGGAATGAAGATCCTCGTAGATATGTTCTACAGAGGAGAAGAGTAATTAAAAACAGTCATTTCGAGCATTTAAAGCCCTCAACAACAAAAGTGAATAAAACAACCAAAGTTTGTATTAAGTGTCTTGTTAATGAGGAGTTCTGTGATGCGATCGCAATTGCAAATCGCAACATATAAATGATGCAAGGACCGAGTGTCTTGTTGATATGGCAGAGTCTTGCAGAGGAATGGTTGTACACAATACAACCAAATGTTATATTATAAATCGCCCCCACCAACAGCCGAGGCCCGTGGGTCCACTTAACCACGTGGCAGAAACTCAATGGAATTGCAAATTCTTAATCGCAAGGTTCAATCGGCGGTCCTTTTTTTTGTGTTTCGATAAAAGGTTGGACCCGATCATATAATATACCACAGTTGAATGGGGAATCGCATCCGGTTGTTCAATCGCAATCGGAGCTTTGTGTTGATCACAAGTTTTATTTAAAGTCCGGACCCGATCCGGTTATAAGTTACAGTCCATAGCTCGATCGCATCTGGTTCCTGATTGTAATCGGAAGCTCTTAAGTGTTGGGCCCGATCGCACCTTTGAAATTGGCGGACCCGATGGCGTTATACAATGGAGTTGATAAAGTCCATCGTGTCCGTTGTGTAATCACAATCGGAACATTTTTGAATGAGGCCCGATCGCACTTGTTTGAAGTTCGGACCTGATTGCACTATGAGCCAAATTTTATATTTGCCAATCGCATCCGGTTGTTCAATCGCAATCGGAATTTTTTGTTTGAGCGCTTGTTTGTTTAAAGCGCGGACCCGATGGGGTTATGTATTTTCTTTTAATAGTTTTATTTTTAAGTTTTAATATAGTTTTCTGTAATTCTTTAATATGCACGACATATAAAAGCCAAAAGGCCTGCGAGCCTGATCATTATTATTGTTGTATTGTATTGTTTTGTTTCGCACAGCAGCGCGGAAGAAAAGTGAAATACACAGCAGTGCGTTGACTGTATGAAGACAGAGTATTGTTTTTGAGAGAGAGAGATTTTCTTGTGTAGCACTACGTCTGTAGCAGTCATTAGTTTTTGTTATCCCTCTGTTAAGAGGAAGAATTTGTAACAGTCTTTTGAAGAAATAGAAGTTGTTTTCAGATTGAAAAAATCTGTCCCTTGTCAAACTTTAAATTTCTCTGTGTTTAGAGGAGAGGAGCTTACTCTCTCCATTTCGAATTCTCAATATTCCAAAAATTGAGTACACAACCATCTGGGGAGTTAATTTAACTCATTCATCGGCTGGTACACAAGTAGAGGAGACACAACCAGCAAAAATAGCAGGAGAGACAACATTGGAAAACAGGCTTCAGCAGCCATTTAGAAAAACAGGCTTCTATCAACAGGCGAATTAGCAAAACAATTGTAATCGCTGAGTTTTAGGTTCGATTGCAGGTGGAACCTAACACCAATTTAGACATTGTACGTAGATGATCAGTCACAATGCATTGTAAAGACAACTTACGAAGACAACTTACGAAGATTATTGAGGAGCCCATGTCTATCTCCGTGTGGCTGTGACTTTTTGTTGTGTCTACATTGTGTGTGTTCGTTTCTATGTGTTATTGAAGAGCCGAGTTGTTGTTTCATCGATAGAGAAGGGATTTGCATGAACGAGACGAATGAAAGATGTTGTGTCATATTTGTTGCAGCCATGACAGGTATGCTTCTCGTATTTATTTTGGCATGGTTATTTTATTACTTTACGATTCTGTTAGTTATTAATCACATATATCATCAGTTTAGTTTATATATCATTAGTCAGTTTAATTTATATATCATCAATTTACTGTCTCATGTATCAAGATAGATTTCTCTATATAATTATATTTAACCCTTTCTGGAATCATTGTTCTTCTTCACTTTGTCATAGATGTTAAAGCTATATGCCATTTCCTTTCGCGGATGCTCGCAAGCGATTATCTCCCATCCACTCTATTTTATTCACCGTTAATTTTGTATGTATATATTATTTTTGGATATCCACTCTGGGTAGTTATCCAAAGGATCCTTTTAAACGAATAGTCCGAAATGAAATATCTTCGTAAGTTGTCTTCAAAGATCTGGGGAGTTATTCGATCTCATTCTCCCCACATTGATTGAGTACACAACCATCTGGGGAGTTAATTTAACTCATTCATCGGCTGGTACACAAGTAGAGGAGACACAACCAGCAAAAATAGCAGGAGAGACAACATT
>JAXQQM020060982.1:0-30000 GCA_034641835.2 Pinus albicaulis | reverse complement strand
GGGTGGGGAGAAGGCGGTTGAAGGGGAAGGGGGGAGAGAGAGAGATGGGTAGGGAGGGTGGGATTTGGGGAGAGATAGGGAGAGAGAGAGGGAAAAGGGGAGAGAGAGAGGGAGAGGGAGAGAGATAGGGGTAGGAATGGGAGAAATATGGGGCGGAGAGAGAAGTAGAGACAGTGGGAAGGAGAGTGGGAGAGAGAGAGAGAGAGAGAGAGAGAGAGAGGGTGGATATGGTAGGGGAATAGAGTATGAGAGAGAGAGGGGGAGAGTGAAACTGAGACTGAGAGAGAGAGAGAGGGAGAGAGGGAGAGGGAGAGGGGAATAGGGAAAGGGAGAGGGCAGGAGAGGGAGAGGGGGATCAGGAGAGGGAGGGCAATGGGCAGGGGGGATATTGGGAGAGAGATGGAGAGAGGAGGGTGGGAGGAGAGAGAGAGAGAGAGAGAGAGAGAGAGAGAGAGAGAGAGAGAGAGGGTGGGAGAGAGAGGGGAGAGAGAGGGAGGGAGTGAGTGTGTGTATGGTTGTGCGTGAGAGATAGAGAGAGAGAGAGAGAGTAGGGGGAGGGGGAGGAAGAGGCAAGAGGAGAGAGTGGGAGGGGGAGGGAGAGAGGAGAGAAGTAGGAGGGAACGTGAAATGGATGTGGAGGGAGAGAAAGAGAGAGAGAGAGAGAGAGAGAGAGAGAGAGAGAGAGAGAGGCAGGGGGTTTGTGGGGGAGAGAGAGAGGAAGGGAGGGAAGGGGAGAGAGCAGGAGAAGGAGATAGAGAGGGAGAGAGATGGAGAGAGGGAGGTGGGAGAGAGAGAGATATAGAGAATACGAGAGAGGGAGAGGGAGAGATAGGGTATAGGGAGGGGAGGAAGAGAGGGTGGGAGATAGAGGGATAGAGAGAAGGGGACGTAACTTTTGTGGGTGGTTCATATCTCTTAAAGAGGATATCAAAAGCTACACCTAATGGCCTCCATAATTCCACTTTTGGTGGTTGATTATGCTCCCCTAAAATTATTTTTTCTATTAGTGAAGTGATGTTGTTTATGTTTATGTTTATTCTATATTTCCCACATTTTATATATTGCATGCTAGAAAATTTAACTTAGTAAATCTAGAAGTCTAGATATACTTGTTAATTTAGATTTCATATTTTATGTAAAATTTTGTCAAATTTATTGTGATGAACTATGCAATGCAATATGCAAGTTACTGTAGAAATCATATTGGTATCAGAGTACGTAGCTTTGGGTATTTTGTTGTAGTTTTCAAGGGATATATATTGGTTTAAGTAGAAAGTTTTAAAACCCCACATATGGGCAAAAAAATATATTGAAAACCCTTGAGATGTGTCAAAGGATATTTTCTCAAGGGTAGAAGAATGGGCTTTAGATATCAACCATAACATTAATCTCCTTATGGATGCTCTTGATAACATGTTGGATGCATGTTCAAGCATAGAGGTCAAACCATAGGGGAAATTGGAGGATAGAGATGAACCAAAGAGGAAATATAAGAAACAATGCAAAAAGGAACAACTTAGTTCATGAGTCATGAAGCATTCATAGCTTCAATATGGAAACAAATGTATACATCAAACCATATAAGGTGAGATTGATGCTTTCAATTTAAATCACTGATTACAATAGTTATAGATTTATTTTAGTTTTCCAAACGTAGAGGAAGGAGATGAATTTTTATTTATCATATGAGATTAGAGGGCCACGCTTAGATATAGTGGGAAAGCCACAAATAAGCCCTAATACTAGAGGGATATCCTCTAGTGATTATGTGGGAGGATTTCAAAACTCTTATAAAGTCAAATTTCTACCGTATCAGGTATCTAGATGACTAATGGTTTTAGTTGAATTACTTCAAGCAAACAAGAGCATTGAGTGTATTAGAGTACATGAAATTTAGGAAGATGAAAATAATATTGGGTATCTCTCTAAAGAACCAAGAATTTCTCGTCAAGTATATGAGGGTTTTAAATAGTTGTCTGCAAAAGTAAGAGATGTTTAAACCCATAAAAATAATGAGGCTTGTCTACAGGAACAATACCAATAGAACATGCACCAAATGAAAGGGAGATAATGTGGGTCAAAGTAGAAGTATCACAATTAAGATTTATAGGAGCAAGAGAGGAAGTAGAAATGGGGGAAAGACAAAAATACAATATCCATAACACATTAGTTCAAAGCTACAAACAACCACTAAAATCATTGTAAAATTGAAGGTAATTGACATGAGAAGTGTTGGAAGCTACATCTAGAGCTCAAGTCAAAGAACCAAAGAAATGATGCTAGGAATAAAAATATAATGGCCATATATTCAAATAATTAGGCGGAAAGAAGCTCATATGTGGATGAGAACATTGTATATTCATTAATGCATAATGGGATGAATCTAGGTAGCCTTAAAAAATAAGAAGTGAAGGAACTGACCATACTATTCCATATAAAGCCACAAGTCAAGAAGACAAAAATTGATGCTCTATTCAACTTCTAATCATAGGACAATCTCCTAGAAATAAATCTAGTTCCGAAATTGGGACTGAAGACTCATGATCATCCTAGCTAATAACCATTAAGATGCGTCAACATGGAGGAAAAGATAAAGGTAGAAAAACCTATGCATAATATAATTTACTATTATTGTTAATTTTATTGATGAAGTAGAATGAGATGTAGTTCCACTTGATGTATCTAGAGTTATGTTTGGAAGTCCGTATACGTACATGTGGGATGCAATATTTGTGTAAAGAGCCATCTACTATGAACCATCAAGGATGGAGATCCTTCACCATTACATTGATCCACATAGATATTGGTGGCAACCCTTCTATTCCACTCTTACCCCCACCATCGTTTATTTCATTTTTTTCAGTTTCCTTAATTATAGCACAATTCACTATTTTTAGTAGTTTTTCGGGTCCTAAACTTTCGGAGATGTTTTGACGGCCTAAACAATGTTTTTTGGGAAAATAGAGAGCAACATGGAATTTCCTTAGATTTTTCTCAATCCAATGTTGCAGTCCTAGGATAGAGATTTCTAATGTGGTATTGATCACATCAAATAGAGATCATCTGCCAAAGTTACGTCCTCGGGAAGTTGATGTACCAATTTACCCAAACAGGGTCCATAGTTTTAGTGATTCATATCCTAGGGTTAGTTATTTGAATGTTGAGGGTTTTTCATTGTTCCTCGATAATAAATAGCCATTTGAGCCTAATTTTAACACAGTTCAGTGGCCCATAGCTGCCACAAGCTTCTCAGAGATAATTTACCAGTGCCCCAGCTAGTTTATTTCCATTATGTCTGTAAGAATATTTCATTTATTTGTTATTAATGAAATGAATTTTTATTTCTACTGCATCTCTGCATTTATGTGTATTTTTGTATTTCATTTTCTTAGTGCATAAATTTGGATCAGTGGTATCAGAGAAGTCTGCTCTTTCTCAATCCTTCTTTGCATGTCCCCAACGTGGTCGAGATATAAGGAGTTAGGGATCTATCTAGTTGAACCTTTGCAAGATCAGCCTCGTAAACCCCGACGACCACACATGGGGGAAGAAAATAAATATGAGGGATCAAGAGATCCTATCAAAATATTTCTCGAAGAGGAACTCGAGAAAAAAAGGAACATGATGATGGAAAAAGTTTCCCATATCCTTCAACGGCTACCTGCTGGTGATGCATCTACATCCAACAGCCACTCTGCAGGTGCGAATATATTAGAAGGATATTTCTCAGTTCAATATGTTTTTTTCTGAGAAATTATTAATTTTTCACTCCTCAAAGCCGCCCCCCATGACAAGGACTGGTGAAAAACCCACTGGGAGAAAAAGGGGGAGGAGGAACCCTCTTTTTTCTCGTCCGTACTGACTTGGAATTCTTTTCGAGATGCAATCAAGGAAAAATATTATCCCGTGAGGAGCAATGAGGAAAAATACATACAATGGAATACATTGTGGCAGAAAAGGGATCAAGATGTCCATGATCTGACGAATTTATTCCATACCATGAGCACAATGTTCAGTGTCAAAGATTCATAGAAACATTTGGTACTGAAGTACCACAATTATCTGCACATATGTATTCATGAGAAAATGGTGGTCCTCGACATCTGCTCGATTAGTGCAGCATACTCGTATGCTGTCAAGATTGAGAAAGATGTCAAATATAAGAAGTGAGACTTTGGATCTGAAAACTAGAAGTACGGGAAAGGTGCCCCTGAAGGACAGAACAAAGGACAAAGACAATGTAGGGCATCTCGAGACAACCCGCCAAAGACACAAACAAATAATAACACTAAGAAGCCAAAGAAGCACAGCGAGAAGTGGTATGAGTTCCATAATAGCTCTACTAAAAACACAAGTGAGTGTGAGGCCAAGTAGTCATTGGTGGATGACTTGAAGGTTTCTGAATCAGATGCATGCTCTAACTCCGAATCAAAACCTGAAAAGGGTAATGACAAAGGGTAGCGTATTATCGATGCAGAGCCCAATGCCATCGTCGCCACCACGAAGATCCAGAAGAAGGAACCATAAAATCCAGAGGAGGGAGAGTGCCTCTTCCATTCCCAAATGTGGGTAAAGGGTTCCTCGCTGCAGTTCATTGCTGACAGTGGGAGTCAAAAGAACCTCATCTCAGTAGAGGTCATGACTTGCTAGGATTTCTGACCACAACACACCCACAACCGAAACCATCGAGTGGCTTCACCAAGGAAGGGATCTCCACGTCAGCCAGTAGTGCGACCTTCCCTACAACGTCAAGCCCTTCACGGATAAGGTATTATGTGACATTGCTCCTCTTGATGTTTCTCATATATTATTAGGCCAACTATAATTGTGGAAGTGACATGATCTGTATGAGTCACAACCTCATGTTGTGATTATTAATTTTGGAAATAAGTTGTACATGGTAGCAGAGGTAGCACCGCCTATCACCATCTCTTTGGTTCCTGCAGAACAATGTAGTATGCTCATTTCAAAAACCATAAAAATTATTTTCTTGATGATCTGTCATAAGGGAAAGAAGAATATTGTGGTCACGACCTCCACAAAAGGCTCCTCCATTGGGAAAAAATAGATGGACAAGGTCATGGAGGAGTATGATGATATCGTCACCTCCTCGGCAGGGGTGCGTCCTCACTGTCGAGTCAAGCACTCCATCGATCTTACCCGAAGTTTGCCGCTACCCAATGGAACAATCTACTGGCACTCTATTGTGGACAATGATGAAATCAAGAGGCAGATTCAGGATTTGTTGCAGAAAGTTCACATTCGGTTGAGTTCATCGCATTGTAGGAGCCCGATCGTGTTGGTGCAGAAGAAGGATGGAAGTTTGAGACTCTTTATTGACTATCGAGTGTTGAACAAGATAACTATCTGGAATAGGTACCCAATCCCAAATATTGATGACCTTCTGGGCCAAATCAAGTGGGAGAAATATTTTAGTAAGCTCGACTTGAAGTCCAGGTATCACAAGGTACGAATTGAACTCTTTGATGTGTGGAAGACTGCCTTGAAATCTAGGGAGAACCTTTTCGAATGGCTATTCATGCCTTTCGGGTTGATTAATTCCCTTGCAACCTTCATGAGGTTGGTGGATGACATCTTGCATCCATTCACCAACTCATTTGTAGTGTCATACTTCTATGACATCCTGATATTCATCAATGTTTGGGAAGAGCACCTCGATCACATCTAACAAGTCCTCCAAACACTACAGCAACACAATTTGTGTCCCAATTTAGAGAAGTGCACTTTTGGGATGACCCACTTTCAATATCTTACATACATTATTAATGAGCCGTAGGTGAATGTGGATCCAACCAAGATCCAAGTCATTCAGGATCGACCAACCCCAACCACTCTAACAGAGCTCCACAACTTTTTGGGCCTTGCGAATTTCAGCCGCAGGTTCGTGTTGGGATTCTCTCATATCACTTGGCCCTTAAGTCAAGTCACCAAGGGAGGGGTGAAAGAAAAATCATTTTGGTAGAAATATCAACAGAAGGCATTTGTAGAGTTCAAACATCACCTCTTCTTTTCACAATTGCTCACATTACCAAACTTGTAACAACCATTTGAGGTCAAGAAAAATTCCTCTAACTATTCTATTGTGGTTATTCTTACTCAACAAAGGCATCTAATGGCATGTCACAATGAGACACTTTCTGACACAGTCTAAAAGTATCTGACTTATGACAAAGAGATGTACTCCATTGCGAAAGCTTTCTAACAATGGAATCATTACATTTTGGGAAGGGAAATAGTCATCCGCAAAAACCACTGTCCCCTGCAATTCATACAGACACAGGGCAAGATGCAGAATGATCACCATCAAAAGTGGTCCACATACTTGCAAAAATTTCATTTAAACATCAATTATAAGAAGGGAAACACTAATAATGTTGAAAACTGCCTTAGCCGACCATTGATTGTAGTGCTAACCACTGTTCTCAACTCTTCTAGGCACGAGAGTTCCAATTGGATGCTTCTCTAGCAAAGCGATTGAGAATTCAGCCATGCATACAATACACAGTTGAAGGGTAAGCAAGTTCCATATTTACAACTCTGGGATGCCCTCCTATGTGACTTGGGACACCTTTTTTCTCCTTTAAGCAAGCGTGCCAAGATGATTTGGGAAGCGTGCTACAGTCAGGTCGTTGGGAATTTCGAGGTCAAGAAAAAAATGGAAGTACTGTAGAATTATTTCTATTTTCCAAACCTTTGACATGATGTCAGGAAGTACATCAGGTCTTGCACTACCTATGTCATTGCCAGACCAGCCATCAAGAAGCAAGGCCTCTATACTCCACGGTGAACCCTTAGTCGAGCTTGCGAATCCATCTCCATGGATTACATGTCGGGACTTCCATATACTAAGCATGGAAATGACTATTTTTTTGTGGTCATTGACAGATTCTCGAAGATGGCCATTATGACAGCCTACAAGAAGAATATTACAATAGAAGCCACTACTAAACTCTTCTTTGAATGAGTTTGGGTACACTTTGGGATCCCACTGTCTATCATCTCACATCAGGACAATAGGTTCCTGAGTAAATTTTGGTCCAGCCTCTGGTCGATGGTCGACACCAAGCTTACCAAGTCCATAACTTTCCATCTGCAAACTAATGGCCAAACAGAGGTCATCAACCGGATGATCGTACACATTCTGTTCATGTACAACTCAAAGCATCCACTCGCATGGGATGAGAGCATCCCCTATGTAAAACATAAATATAACTGGGCTCTCCATTGATAAAACAACCACATCCCCTTTCAGGTGAGATTAGGATTCGAACCACTGTGTCCCATTGGCGTAGCTATGCCATTTGCGGCTACACAGGTAGATTCAGCTGGTGTCCAATGTAAGGCTGCCAAGTCAAACAACTTCATTCAATGCATTAAGCACATCCTCCAAAAATTTCATGACATATTGTACAGAGCCAGTGCTAACTACAAGCACTGACATGATCAACATCGGGTGACACATAAATTCCAGGTGTGCAACAAAGTGTGTTGACATTTGCGAAGGAGAGGCTCGCTGGACCTCGCCGCAAGATTTTCCCACTCCGATATGGGCCATACACCATCACCAAGGCTGTAAGGGCAATGCCATTTAGCTCACCATTCCAAAATTCCTTGGTGTGCACCGAGTATTCAATGTGTACCACCTTCAACCCTACTTTCTGCCTGTACTAGAAATATCCGGCATGGAAGAATAACTCACAACAAAAGAGTTAAACCCCTACAACATGGAACAAGCCACAACTGATCATATCAAGGATAAAAATATCAAGCACACTCAAAAACAAAGAATCTTGATATATCGATTTGTCAAAGTAGGCAAACTCCTTCACCATGGCAAGTGGCTCACCATCGCAGAAGTGAAACAGAAGTTTCGTCATCTCAGAGAGGAACTCAAGGAAATGGGGACCATTGCTTCCTAAGGGGGGAGGAACGATCTAGGTGGATATTGGTGGCCACCGAAATATTCCACTTGGACCCCAACCATTGTTTCTTTCACTTTTTTCAGTTTTCTTAATTATAGCACAATTTACTATTTTTAGTAGTTTTTCGGGTCCTGAACTTCTAGAGAAACATGGGAGTTCTATTGATTTTTCACACCCAAAATTTTTAGTCCTTGGATAGATATTTGTAACAAGGTATTGAGCGTATCGAAGAGAGATTATATGCAAAATTTACATCCCCAAGAAGTTGATGAACCAATTTTCCCAAACAGGGTCCATAGTTTTGGCTTTTAATCTCCTACAGTAAGGTATTTGTATGTTTTTGGTTTTCAATTGTTCCTCAATAATAAATAGGCATTTGAGCCTCATTGTAACATAGTTCATAGCCTTGTAGCCACCACATATCTTCTTGGAAATAGGCTACCACTGCCCTAGCTAGTTAATTTCCATTCTGTTTGTAAGCATATTTCAGCTATTTGTTACACCGAGAGGTGCTCTACAACCCAGTACAGGGTATGATTTAATGTGAGAAATGTAATGTAAACCTTTGACATGTCGAATTATAAGGCACATGTTTAAATGTAATGTGAGAAATGTACGGTAAGATATGTATTTTAAATAAACATTTGAAATGTCGGAGTATATTCACCAACACTCAAAAAAAAGGTATGGTAAATAAATAAAAATATAAATAGACTGAGGTATGATAAATAAAAAATAAAACCTCTTTTTATACTTACTCCAGAGGTATGGTGAATAAATAAAAATATATATAAATTGGAGCTATATTCACTAACACTAAAAAAAGAGGTATGGTAAATAAATAAAAATATAAATAGACCAAGGTATGGTAAATACAAAATAAAACCTCTTTTTATACTTACTCTAGAGGTATGGTGAATAAATAAAAATATAAATAAATTGGAGGTATGGTAAATAAATAAAACCTCTTTTTATAATTACTCTAGAGGTATGGTATATAAATAAAAATATAAATAGACTAGAGGTATGGTAAATAAATAAAACCTCTTTTTATATTTACTCCATAAACATCTTTAGATTTACCAAAACTAAAAATGTCGTTTTACGTAGGTGAAGCCTATGGGCCAAATACCATGGTACAGATTATTATTAATACCATGGGCGAAATACTGAGGAAATATAAATAGACTAAAGGTATGGTAAATAAGTAAAACCTCATTTTATATTTACTCCATAAAGAAAACTAAAAAATGAGGTTTTATTTAGGTGAATCCTATGGGCCAAATACCATGGTAAATAAAAGAGGTATGGTAAATAAATATAAATATAAATAAACCATAGGAATGGTAAAAATAAAACCTCTTTTTATTTTTACTCCATACTCTTTATATTTACGAACACTCACAAAAGAGGTTTTATTTAGGTGATGCCTAAGGGCCAAATACCCTAATATTAATATTAAAATATTAATACTAATATTATTATTAATTATAATATACATATTTATATGTTATAATATTAATATTATTAAATTTAATAAATTTGGATCGCGGAGGTTTGTATTTAAGTACACTACATGCATGCATTGAATATCACACTTATAAACTTAAACAAAAATGTAATTATAAAAGTAATGTTTAAAATTTAACATTTAAAATTTAATACAATTAATCTAAAGTTGGCCTTAATGAAAAATCACTTCTCCCCGTAAATATACAAATTTAACACAAATAAAGTGTCTAATTGTATTTGCTCTTTCATTTTTTTTTCTACTTTTTTGTTTTTACCTTTTCATCTACCTAGACTCCATGGATGCAGTCATGTAACCAAGTACTCTTACCACCAAATTATAATGATTTAATTTATGCATTGGGAAAAATACCACCAAATTAGAATGATTTAATTTATGTGTTGGGACAAACACCACCAAATTAGAATGACTTAATTTCTGTCTTGCCTGAAACCTTGCCCGACTGTAAAACAAAGTGATTTCAAGAATCTATTTCTAAATTTATAAAAAAAAACCCTAGATGCATATTAATTCTAGATCTCTCAAGGGCTGAGAGGGATCAAATATTTACAGGTGCAAACTTTTCATCAACTTTTGCACTCAAAAAATAAGTTTTCAGCTCTAGAGGTTTGATCACTCTCGACGACGCTTAATAGATCAGTTAAGATGGATCTTGGTTGGTTATTAATTAAATTAAGTTTTATTTCCACTGCATCTCTGCGTTTATGTGTATTTTTGCATTTCATTATATTCTTGCATAAATCTGGTTCAAACACACTTAAGGGAAACTCCAAAAATTTGTTTGTAAGCGCTGACTAAGCGATGAAACTAATTAGTTCTAGAAAAAAAGTATGCTTTACTACTTTTAAGATAAAATTATTTTGTAGAATAGTTGGTGAAATAAAGGTCATCCTTAGGGGGGTCTATCAAGGAAAAAACAACACAATTGGAAGATTATATACATGTATACAAGGTTCTGCTCTAGAATCCTAAAGGGCTACCACCCAATAGGCAAGTGGAGAATGAGATCCAATTGTTTTGACACTCTCCATTACCAAATGTTATTTGTTTATAAAGGGAAATGAGGTGAAGAAGTAGTTGTAATAGCAATTGGAATATGGTGTTATTTGACCGTACCTCACATGTGGGTCACCCATTATAATTGTGCCTAAGAAGGATGTGACTTGGTGGATGTGCATTGGCTATAGGTTTTAAAAACAATTATTCTCAATAATGGGTACCTCTTGCCTAGGATAGAGGATATTTTATGTAACAAGATAAATACTTCACCAAGATAGACTTACAATCACGGGGTCACTAGATTTGAGTCAAAGAAGAAGATACCAAGAAGACCACCTTCAAAGCTAGAGAAGGTTTGTATTAGTGGTTAGTTATGATATTTAGCCTATGAAATGCACCAAATAATTTCATAATGTTAATTAATGATATATTGTGCACTTGTATAAGTTCATTTTTTTATTTTTTATTTGGATTAATGACTAGTATACATTGCTACCTACAAGGAGAACATATCACATTTGATGTAGGTGCTAGAAACTTTAAAGAAGTAGTAATCATTGTCACATCTCAAGAGGTGTGATTTATCACAATAGAATATGGTGTATTTGGGATATATGATAGGTAGAGGAGATTTGAAGATAGATCCTTCCAAGATGGAGGTCATCATGAAGTTGTCGGTAAGGGTTACAAAATGTTTTTGAGGATAAGAGTTTTGTTGAGGAGACATAGTACTTGAAGAAATTCATAAACTTGTTGTTAGTAGTAGCAACACCACTCCACACCATAATTTCAAGTTGCAAGAGTTTCGAGTGAGGAAAGGGTCGTCGAAGAGCTTTTAAAGTGTTAAATAAGAATATTATTCAAACATTGGTTCTAGCATTAATAAAATAAATTATCACTTTGAAGTGGAGACATATGCATCTGGGCATGTTATGGGAGAAATATTGATGCTAATTAATTAAATTAAAAAAAATTACAAAATTCATACAAATGTAAAATAAAATTAAAACAAGAACCTACCGTACTAATACTAAAAATCTCTAATAAAAGAATAAATCAATTTAGATCTATTTTAACCTAGATATTGTATACATTGATCCATTATGCTTTTATTTTCTTATAATCCATCTTAATGCTTATTAAACCTTCGATTAAAATAGATCTACACTAATATGTATATCAATCCCATTAACAAAGCACTAGAAGCCAACTAGGTAACAAAATAGGCCTACCACTACATTATGTCCTACCTATAAACAAGCATTGTTAAATTTGAATTTTGAATTGGCACACACTTGACAAGTGGTGGAAGTTCCATGACAATAGCCTCAAAGATAGATTAAGGTATTTTATCATGATAAGAAACAACTCGATGATTTAGAGTCATTAATGAAATACATGAAAACTCAATTTTATCACCATAAGGAACAAATACAAGATTTAGATTCCTTAATGAATTTTTCCTTAATGCAAATGACAATTGAACTCAAACAGAAGAGCTACAAATATTAGCAAATGCGTAAAAGAATGATCAAGAATGAATAGTGATTAAGTATGTTTATGAAATCACAAAATTTGGGATGTCAACATTTTTTCTTCTTATTATTATCATATGTGCAAGTGATTGTGGTAATGAAAAAAAAAAAAATCAGAAATTTTTTTAAGATACAATAACATTATTTTATGGCTAAATTTTAAGAAGAAAACGTATAGAAGTGTATTGCCTTTATATTATGTGTCTAGTGCCTAAAAATGAAATCGAAGATATTTCTATATATTTTGTAGCTAGAAATGCAAAAATTAGAATTGAGCACTTCTTCTCGTTGTTTAAATCATGTGTATAAATGACTATGGTCATATATGGAAATTATGTTACCTCAAACAAAATAAATTGCATTTTTTTTACAGCATTATATCAAATATGATGAATTAAAAATTAAATGAGTTATAGATATTATGTCAAAAGTTATAAGGGAATACCCTACTACAAATGTAAGGGTTGTCAATTACATTGAAAGTATTCAGGAGATTCTCTATAGATTAGAATAGTTGAAAAGCATAGTTCTTACATATTTTCCATAGAGGGAGGAATCAAATGTAGAGTGAGGTCATAAAGGAGAGAGGCCATGCTCTAAATGGCTTCATTGTCAATTATTCTTTATAAGGAATATTTTGGTACAATTGTAAAAATTCTTATGATGAGGTGTGTAATCTTGTTGAGAGATTTCATTTTATATGGATGTGATGTGAAATACATCAAACCACGGGTAGAGACATTGTTGAGAGATTTCCTGTTATATGGATGTGATGTGTAATATATCAAACTATGGGTAGAGACAACGTAACCCTTGAGAGGTTTGAGAGGTTTAGTTGACCATGATTGTTCTCAAAATAATAATGAATCTTCTCTATAGTAGACATGTATAACATGAAAATATAATTTTTGTATGTTTTGAAGGACATGATTTGTGGTATAAGTGAAAAGGAATCATATTCTAAATCACATAATGCTCTAGAAAAAATTATAGTTGTTTGGAAAATAAAAAGATAAATATTCTCTCTCAAACTCTAGGA
The DNA here is from genome assembly GCA_034641835.2 of Pinus albicaulis. Lineage (NCBI taxonomy): Eukaryota > Viridiplantae > Streptophyta > Pinopsida > Pinales > Pinaceae > Pinus > Pinus albicaulis. The sequence continues at coordinate 16,953 of JAXQQM020060982.1, read as the reverse complement.
TAAATATTTTAATAAAATTTTAGTTATTACATATTGTAAAAGAAAACCAAATAATCTTAGAGAAAATATATCTAAAAGTAGAAGATAAAAAGTAAAAAAGACTTTAAAACCATGGAAACTATTTTAACAAAAAAATACCTTTAATACAAAACAAGACAAAACAAATATAACTAAAAAAAAACAAATATAATTTAACAAAAAAATAATAGGAGTGGAAAGAAAATTTAATACAATGAAATGTACATATAAAATAAAACTATATAAGGAGTGACTTCAATTTATTTTAGATGTTATAAATGCATTTAAATGAGCAATACAAGAATTAAAAAGAAAACATTTCCAATGGAAATTTACAAATTAAGCTTGACTTCATTTTAATCTTGAGTTGGAAAACACATTATATTAGGGCAAGGTTTAATTTATAGATGAAATTCCATTTTTCACTAGAATTTGGGGATTCAATTTTAAGAAAAATTATGATTTATTTTTATTTAAAATATATTTTGGAATGAATAGATAGATTCAGTACTTTAAAAAACCATAAACCATGACTTACTAGAATTCTACATATTAAAAAATTTAAGTTAAAACATTTAAAAATCTTTGAAAAAACAACGCTTAAAAAATCATTTTCATCTCTGACATTAAATTTAATTTAGTATTAAAAATACATAAAATATAAGTTAAAAATAAACTTAGGCAATTATATTGAATGCGTTAAGATCAAAACAGGGAAATATAACAAGCTCTCTACGATAACTACTTCTCTAAATAATATTACTCGCTGATGGCACAAAAAAAGTGGAGGACCAGAAAAGGGCAAGATTACATGAAGTACTTAGTACCTAGTTTCAAAGATTCCACCAAACCTTCCAAATTGAAGAGAACCTAACTACTTCATATGGGACCTGGATAGATGACGTGGAGGTAAAGAGAATTTCTTGAACCCTTTTTCTTGAAAAACATCTTCAGCTTTTTTCTTGGAAAGAGTTTGAAGCATTCTAAGTTTTTTTTTGTTATAGACGTTGTGGTCCGCTCCTTTTAACGGTCCATCAAGATTTTTTTTTATGCGAAGGATCATTTAAAGAATATCCGAAATATGTGCACATATTTTTTCTTGTTTCTTGAAAAATCATCTCCAGCTTTTTTCATAGAAAGCTTTTGAAGCATTCTTTTTGGTTATAGACGTTGTGGTCCGCTCCTTTTAACGGTCGATCAACATTTTTTTAACGGAAGGATCCTTTTAAACGAATAGTCCGAAATGAAATATCTTCGTAAGTTGTTTTCAAAGATCTGGGGAGTTATTGGATCTGATTCTCCACACGATTCAGTGCACAATCAATGTAAAGGAGACACAACCAGTGCAGTTATTGGATCTCATTCTCCACACGATTGAGTGCACAATCAATGTAAAGGAGACACAACCATCTGGGGAGTTATGGGATCTCATTCATCGGCTGGTACACAAGTAGAGGAGACACAACCAGCAAAAATAGTAGGAGAGACAACATTGCAAAACAGGCTTCAACGGCCAATTAGCAAAACAGGCTTCTATCAACAGGGGAATTAGCAAAACAATTGTAATCGCTGAGTTTTAGGTTCGATTGCAGGTGGAACCTAACACGAATTTAGGCATTGTACGTATCTGATCAGTCACAATAGTCCGCTCCCAGTTGTTTTATCGATAGAGAAGGGATTATTGAAGAGCCCATGTGTATCTCCGTGTGGCTGTGACTTTGTGTTGTGTCTATATTGTGTGTGTTCGTTTCTATGTGTGATTGAAGAGCCAAGTTGTTGTTTCGTCGATAGAGAAGGGATTTGCATGGACGAGACGAGTGAAAGACGTTGTGTCATATTTGTTGCTGCAATGACAGGTATTTATTTTGGTATGGTTATTTTATTACTTTATGATTCTGTTAGTTATTAATCACATATATCATCAGTTTAGTTTATATATCATTAGCGAGTTTAATTTATATATCATCAATTTATTGTCTCATGTATCAAGATAGATTTCTCTATATAATTATATTTAGCCCTTTCTGGAATCATTGTTCTTCTTCACTTTGTCATAGATGTTAAAGCTATATGCCATTTCCCGCAAGCGATTATCTCTCATCCACTCTGTTTTATTCACCGTTAATTTTGTATGTATATATTATTTTTTATTTTTTTATCATTATAGATTTTAAACATTAATTTTTGAACTCCAGTATCATTACTCATTTAAATTTGTGTATAAATTATTGTTTTACATTCCATAAATTTCATGTTTTATCTTTTCTTTTTTAAATATTTGATTTTGTTATTTTAAATATTTAATTTATTCAGTTTAGTTTATATATCATCAGTTTAGTTTATAGATAAATTTCCCTAAATAATTATATTTAGCCCTTTCTTGAATCATTGTTCTTCTTCACTTTGTCATAGATGTGAAAGGTATATGACATTTCTCTTCACAGATGCCTGATTATCTCCCATCCAGTAGCTCTGTTTTATTCACCATTGATTATATATATATATATATATATATATATATTTATTTCTATATCATTATATATTTTAAACATTAATTTTGAACTCCCGTATCATTACTCAATTAAATGTGTGTATAAATTATTCTTTACATTCCATAAATTTCATGTTTTATCTTATCTTTTTTAAATATTTGATTATGTTATTTTAAATATTTAGGTTATTCAATAAATACTTATATAAAATAAAATTAATATCATATAATTAAATTTATTGTTCTATATTATATAATATTGGATTTATATGATTTATATTTATATTGTTATTGTTATTACTGCATGAATCTTTTAGTTAATTATTATATTTGAATTGTTTAGTCAGATTTGTATTTGTATAATTACTTATTAATTGAAATTATATAATAAAGAAAGGAGTATTTTTTTGAATTGAATTTTTTTATTTATATGTGATGGTTTATAATGTGAAAGGATATCTTTGTATTCTTTTATTATATGTAACTATTTATCATTTGAAAATTGGATGATATAAAATAGTTTAAATTGTTTTATTAGTAGAATTGTTTTATTTATATATGATATGTGAAATATATGCATTTGTTTATTCAAATGTGAAAAGATATTTTAAAAAAAGTTTTTTTTTTTTAATGTACCCATAAGTTGTAATTTTTAAAAATATATCTTATTTTTTAGATGACACGACATTGATATTTATCTATAGAAGGATTTTGTTTATATTGATAAGTAAATGTCGGTGTATTTTATGTGTTTTCTCAAATGAAATAAATTTTTGTTTGTTTATGTGATATGATGGTTGTGTTTTTCCTAGTTAGATGATATGATTGCATTGAACGATAATAGTATGTTGACAATTTTTGCAAGTTTAATTTGTATATGATTATGTATGTATTTGTTTTATTATTTGTAAGATCATATAATGATTATGTTTCTTACATAATATGATGATTGTTGATTTCTAATTGATAACATGTTTTTGTTTGCTATGTGATGTGGATAGTATTTTTTAAATGATATGGTTATGATAATGATGATTATGTTTTTGTTTGTTAAATGGCATGCTTTAAGTTCTTAGATGATATGATGGTGATAATGAGAGACAGTGATAATAAGAGTGAGGGGTGGGAGATAGAGAAAGAGGAGGGGGAGAGAGAGAGATGAAGATGGAGGAAGGGGAGAGGGAGAGAGAGAGAGAGAGAGAGAGAGAGAGAGAGGGTAGGGAGAGAGAGAGAGGGAGGGAGGGAGAGAGGGAGGGAGGAAGGGGGAGGGAGACAGGGAGGTAGGAGGAGGGAGAGAGAGAGAGAGAGGGAGGGCGGGAGGGGGAGGTGGATGCAGGGTGAGAGAGAGAAAGAGAAAGAGGCAAGGGAGAGAGAGGGAGAGAGATATGGGGAGGGAGGGGGAGATAGAGAGAGAAAGAGATGGGGAGGGAGGGGGAGAGAGAGAGGGGGGAGAGAGGGAGAGGGAGAGAGATAGGGGGGGGGCATGGGAGAAAGATATGGGGGGAGAGAGTGGTAGAGAGAGCGGGAGGGGGAGGCGGAGAGAGAGGGGGGGTGGATCAAGAGGGGGGAAGAGAGAGGGGTGGGGAGAGAGAGAGAGAGAGAGAGAGAGCAAGGGGACAAAGGGAGAGGGAAAGGGAGAGGGAGAGGGAGAGGGGGGGGGATAGGGCAGTTGAAGAGGATAGGGAGAGAGGGAGGGAGAGAGAGAGAGAGAGTGAGAGGGGGGGGAAGAGGGAAGGAGAGAGTGTCAGAGAGGGAGAGGGGGATAAGGAGAGGGAGGGAGAGGGGAGGAGAGGGTGGTAGAGAGATGGGGAGAAGAGGGTGAGAGGGGAGAGAGAGAGATAGAGAGAGAGAGAGAGAGAGAGAGAGAGAGAGAGAGGGGCGGGGGAGAAGAGAGTGGGAGGTAGGGGGAGAGAGGGGGAGGGAGTGAGCCTGTGTGTGTGTGTGTGAGGGAGAGAGAGAGAGAGAGAGAGAGAGAGAGAGAGAGAGAGAGTATGGCGGAGGGGAAGTTGAGGGAGAGGTAGGAAGAGAGAGAGGGAGGGGGAAGGTGAGAGGGGGAAAGTGGAAGGGAGGAGGGGGGAGAGGGGCGAAGGGGGTAGAGGGAGAGAGTGATGAGGGGAGAGAGAGAAAGGGAGGGGGAGGTAGTGTGTGTGTGTGTGTGTGTGTGAGAGAGAGAGAGAGAGGGAGAGGGAGAGAGTGAGAGTAAGGGGAGGGGCAGTGGAGGGAGAGGTAGGAGGAGAGAGTGAGAGGGGGAGAGAGAGGGGGGGGAGTGGGAGGGAAAGAGAAAGGGAGGTAGAGAGAGTGAGAGAGAGAGAGAGAGATGAGGAGGGAGGGGGAGATATAGTGATAGAGATGGGGAGGGAGGGGGAGAGAGATAGAGAGAGGGGGGTAGATAGAGGGAGAGATAGAGGGTGAAGGGAAGATAGAGGGAGAGGGAGAGAGATAGGGGGACGCAAGGGAGGAAGATAAGGGGGAGAGAGTGGTAGATACAGAGGGAGGGGTATAGGTAGAGAGAGAGAGAGAGAGAGAGAGATAGAGAGATAGAGAGATATAGTAGGGGGGAGGGGCGGTGGAGGGAGAGGTAGGAGGAGAGAGAGGGAGGGGGAGGAAGAGATGGGGGAAGTGGTAGGGAAAGTGAAAGGGACGTGGGGAGAGAGGAAGAGAGAGATGAGGAGGGAAGGGGGTGATAGAGAGAGAGGGGTGTAAATAGATGGAGAGATAGAGGGAGAAGGTGAGGTACAGAAGAAACATATGGGGGAGAGACTGGTAAAGACAAGGGGAGGGGGAGGGGGAGGGGGCGAGAGAGATGGGGGTTGGAGTGAGAGAGGGGGAGAGGGTGGGGCGAAGAGAGAGGAGTGGGGTGAGCGAGAGAGAGAGATAGAGAGAGAGAGGGAGAGAGAGAGCAAGGAGGTAGAGGGAGGGAGAGAGGGAGAGGCAGAGGGGGAGATAGGGTGTTTGAAGTGGAGGGGAAGTGAGTGAGAGAGAGGAGGGATGGTTGCGAGAGAGAGAGAGAGAGAGGGAGAGAGAGAGAGAGAGAGGGAGAGCGGAATAGGGAAGGAGATAGGGTGAGAGAGGGGGAGGGACGAAGAGAGAGGGCGGTGAGGGAGGGGAGAGATGGAGAGAGAGGTGGGAAGAGAGAGAGAGAGAGAGAGAGAGAGAGAGAGAGAGAGAGATAGAGGGTGATCATGAGAGAGAGATAGAGAGAAAGGGATAGAGAGAGAAGAGGTAGAGAGAGGGGGAGAGGGAGAGGGAAGAGATAGGGGGAAGGAAGGAGGGAAGGGAGTGAGAGAGGAGGGGTGGGGAGAGAGAGAGAGAGAGAGAGAGAGAGAGAGAGAGAGGGTGAGTGACATGGATATGGGAGGGGGAGAGTGAAAGTTAGAGTGTGTGTGTTTAAGAGAGAGAGAGAGAGAGAGAGAGGGAGAGGGAGGGAGAGGGGAATAGGGAAGTTGATAGAGTGAGAGAGGGAGAGGGAGATAAGGAGAGGGAGGACGATGGGGAGGAGGGGTAGCAGGAGAGAAATGGAGAGAGGAGGGTCGGAAGAGAGAGATATATATATATATATATATAGAGAGAGAGAGAGAGGGAGAGAGAGGAGAAGAGAGGGGGGAGAGGGAGGAGAGAGAGGGAGGGAGTGAGTGTGTGGGTTTTTGTGTCTGACATATATATATATATATATATATATATGTAGAGAGAGATAGAGAGAGAGAGAGAGAGATATTAGGGGAGGAGGGAGTGGAGGGAGAGGTGGGAGGAGTGAGAGGGAGGGGGAGCGGGAGAGGGAACAAGTGGGAGGGAATGGGAAATGGAGGTGGAGAGAGAGAGAGAGAGGGGGGGAGGGAGTGGGAGAGAGAGAGGGAGGTTGAGCAAGAGATGGGGAGAGGGGGGAAACGAATAGGGGTGGGGAGATAGAGATAGAGAGAGAGAGAGAGAGGGAGGGAGAGGGGGAGCAGGGGGGAAGGGCGGTTGAGAGAGAGAGAGAGAGAAAGAGATAGAGAGGGTAAGTGAATGAGGGGAGAGAGGGAGGGGGGTGGAGCGAGAGAGGGGGAAAGAGAGAGGAGTGGGGGGAGTGAGAGAGAGAGAGAGAGAGAGAGAGAGGAGGGGCAGAGGAAGAGAGAGAGGGAGAAGGGGATGGTGGGAATAGGGATGTTGAAGGGGAGAGAGACAGAGAGAGAGAGCAAGAGAGAGTTACAGGGAGAGGGGAGGGGAAGAGAGAATGAGGGAGGGAGGGGGAGATTGAAAGTGAGAGTGAGAGAGAGAGAGAGGGAGAGAGGGAGAGGGAGAGGGAAGGAGAGAGGGTGGGAGAGGACGAGTGGGGATCACGAGTGGGAGGGCGAGGGGGAGGGGCAGAGAGAAGGAGAGAGATGGAGGGAGGAGGGTGGTAGAGAGAGAGAGAGAGAGAGAGAGAGAGAGAGAGAGAGAGACTGCAAGAGGGGGATAGAGAGAGAGGGAGAGAGCGAGAGAGAGATATTGGAGGGAGATCAGAGAGGGAGGGAGGGGGGAGAGAGGGACACAAATGGGGAGTGAGGGAGAGATATAGAGAGAGAGATGAGTAGGGAGTGGGAGATGGAGAGAGAGAGGCAGGGAGAGAGAGGGAGAGAGATAGGTGAGGAATGGGAGAAAGATAGGGGGGGAGAGAGTGTAGAGATAGGGGGAGGGGGAGAGGGAGAGAGAGGGGGGGTGGAATGAGAGAGGGGGAAAGAGAGAGGAATGGAAAGAGAAAGGAGTGGTGGGGGGAGAGACAGATAGAGGGAGGGCAGAGGGAGAGGGATAGGGAGAGGGGGAGGGTGGGGAGAAGGTGGTTGAAGGGGAAGGGGAGAGAGTGAGAAAGTGAGAGAGAGAGAGAGCGAGAGAGAGAGAGAGAGGGAGGTGGAGATGGCGAGAAAGAGATGGGTAGGGAGGGGGAGATGGGGGGAGAGAGAGGGAGAGAGAGAGGGAGAAGGGAATAGAGAGAGGGAGAGGGAGAGAGATAGGGGTACGAATGGGAGAGATATAGGGGGGGAGAGAGCGGTAGAGACAGTGGGAGGGGGAGGCGGAGAGAGAGTGGAGCGGTGGAGCGAGGGAGGGGGAGAGGGGGAGAGTGGGGTAATGAGAGACGTGTGGGGCGAGAGAGAGAGAGAGAGAGAGAGAGAGAGAGAGAGAGAGAGAGAATATGGAGAGGGAGAGTGAGAGGGGGAGGGTGGGGAAGGGCGGTTGAATGGGAGGGGGAGGGGGAGGGGGAGGGTGGATATGGTATGGGAAGAGAGTATGAGAGGGGGAGGGGAAGAGTGAAAGTGAGAGAGAGAGAGAGAGAGAGGGAGAGAGGGAGATAGAGAGGGTAATAGGGAAAGAGAGAGGGTGGGTTACGGAGAGGGGGATCAGTAGAGGGAGGGAAATGGGTAGGGGGGAGAGTGGGAGAGAAAGATAGAGAGAGAGAGAGAGAGAGAGAGAGAGAGGATAAGACAGGGGGAGTGAGTGGGGAGAGAGAGGGAGGGAGCGAGTGTGTGTATGGTTGTGTGTGTGTGTGTGTGTGTGAGAGAGAGAGAGAGAGAGAGAGAGAGTAGGTGGAGGGGGAGGGGGAGGAGATGGAAAAAGGATAGAAGTGGGAGGGAATGGGAAATGGATTTGGAGAGAGAGAGAGAGAGAGAGAGAGAGAGGGAATGGAGGTGGAGAGAGAGAGAGGGAGGGGGGCTGTGGGAGAGAGAGAGAGGAAGGGAGGGAAGGGGAGAGAGCAGGAGAAGGAGATAAAGAGGGGGAGAGATGGAGAGATGGAGGTGGGAGAGAGAGAGAGATATACAAAAGCTTAGATAGGGAGAGGGAGAGACAGGGCAGAGGGAGGGGAGGAAGAGAGGGTGGGAGATAGAGCGGTAGAGAGAAGGGGACATAACTTTTGTGGGTTGTTCATATCTCTTAAAGAGGATATAAAAATATACCCCTAATGGCCGCCCTAATTCCGCTTTTGGAGGTTGATAACGCTCCCCTAAAATTATTTTTCTAGTAGTGAAGTGATGTTGTTTATGTTCATGTTTAATCTATATTTCCCACATTTTATATATTGCATGCTAGAAAATTGAACTTAGAAGATCCAGAAGTCTAGATGCCTTGTCAATTTATATTTCATATTTTATGTATAATTTTAAAAAATGTATTGTGATGAACTATCCAGTGCAATATGCAAGTTAGTGTAGGAATCATATTGGTATCAGAGTATGTAGATTTGGGTATTTTGTTGTAGTTTTCAAGGGATCTAGATTGATTTAAGTAGAAACTTTTAAGACCCCACATATGGCCAAAAAAATATATTGAAAACCCTCAAGATGTGTCAAAGGAGATTTTCTCAAGGGTAGAGGAATAGGATTTAGATATCAACCATAACATGAATCTCCTTATGGATGCTCTCGATAACATGTTGGATGTTTGTTCAAACATAGAGGCCAAACCACAGGGGAAATTGGAGGATAGAGATGAACCAAAGAGGAAATATAAGAAAGAATGAAAAAAGGAACAACCTAGCTCATGAGTCATGAAGCATTCATAGCTTCAATATAGAAACAAAGGTATACATCAAACCATATATGGTGAGATTGATGCTTTCATTTTAAATCATTGATGACAATAGTTATAGATTTATTTTAGTGTTCCGAACATAGAGGAAGGACAAGAATTTTTATTTATCATATGAGATTAGAGGGCCATGCTTAGATATGATGGGAAAGCAACAAATAATCCCTAATATTAGAGGGATATCCTCTAGTGATTATGTGGGAGGGTTTCAAAACTCTTATAATGTCAAATTTCTACCCTATCAGGTATCTAGATGACTAATGGTTTTAGTTGAATTACTTCGAGCAAAGACGAGCGTTGAGAGTATTAGAGTACATGAAATTTAGGAAGATGAAAATAATTGTTGGTATCTCCTCAAAGAACCAAGAATTTCTCCTCAAGTATATGAGGGGTTTAAATATTTGTCTGCAAAGGTAAGAGATGTTTAAACCCATAACAATGATGAGGCTTGTCTACAGGAACAATACCAAGAGAACATGCACCAAATGAAAGGGATATAATGTGGGTCAAAGTAGAAGTATAACAATTAAGCGTTATAGGAGAAAGAGAGGAATTATAAATGGGGGAAAGACAAAAATACAATATCCATAACACATTAGTGCAAAGATACAGACAACCGCTAAAATCATTGTAAAATTGAAGGTAATTCACATGAGAAGTGCCGGAAGCTACATCTAGAGCTCAAGTCAAAGAACCAAAGCAGTGATGCTAAGAATAAAAATATGATGGCCATATATTCAGATAATTAGGTGGAAAGAAGCTCATATGTCGATGAGAATATTGTATATTCATTAATGCAGAAGGGGATGAATCTAAGTAGCCTTAAAAAATAAGAAGTGAAGGAACTTACCATACTCTTCCATATAAATCCACAAGTCAAGAAGACAAAAATTTATGCTCTATTTGACTCCTAATCATGGGAAAATCTCCTAGAAATAAATCTAGTTCCGAAATTGGGACTGAAGACTCATGACCATCCTAGCTAATAACCATTAAGATGCATCAACATGGAGGAAAAGATAAAGGTAGAAAAACCTATGCATAGTAAAATTTACTATTATTGTTAATTTACTATTGTTGTTAGATCCTTCACCATCACATCGATCCACATATATATTGGTGGCCACCCTTCTATTCCACTTGGACCCCCACCATCGTTTCTTTCATTTTTTTTAGTGAACACTTAATTATATCACAATTCACTATTTTTAGCAGTTTTCGGGTCCTAAACTTACAGAGATGTTTTGAGGGCCTAAACAAAGTTTTTTGGGAAAATAAAGAGCAACATGGAAGTTCCTTAGATTTTTCTCAATCCAATGTTGTAGTCCTAGGATAGATATTTCTAATGTTGTATTGATCACGTCAAATAGAAATCATATGCCAAAGTTACATCCCCGAGAAGTGGATGTACCAATTTACCCAAACAGGGTCCATATTTTTAGTGATTCATATCCTAGGGTTATTTATTTGAACGTTGAGGATTTTTCATTGTTCCTCAATGATAAATAGCCATTTGAACCTCATTGTAACATAGTTCAGTGGCCTGTATCCATCACAATCTTCTCAGATATAAGTTACCAGTGGCCTAGCTAGTTTATTTCCATTCTGTCTATAAGCATATTTCATTTATTTGTTATTAATGAAATGAAGTTTTATTTCTGCTGCATCTCTACATTTATGTATATTTTTGTATTTCATTGTCGCAGTGCACAAATTTGGATCAGTGGTATCAGAGAAGTCTGCTCTTTCTCAAGCCTTCTTTGCATGTCCCCAACGCGGTCGAGACATAAGGAGTTAGGGATCTATCTGGTTGAACCTTTGCAAGATCAGCCTCGTAAACCCCGATGACCACACATGGGGGAAGAAAAGAAAGATGAGGGATCAGGAGATCCTATCAAAATATTGTTCGAGGAGGCCCTCGAGAAAAACAAGAACATGATGATGGAAAATGTTTCCCATATCCTTTAATGGCTACCAATCGGTGATGCATCTATATCCAGCAGCCACTCCGGAGGTGCAAATCCTTTTAAGGTAAAATTAAAATTTGGCATTCCCATATTTGAGGGCCAAATAGATGTATACATCATAGATATATGGTTGAATCTATTAGAAGTATATTTCTCAGTTCAATACTTTTTTGTCTGAGAAAGTGTTACTTTTTCACTCCTCAAAGCCGCCCCCCATGTCAAGGACTGGTGAGAAACATACTGGGAGAAAAAGGGCGAGGAGGAACCCTCTTTTTTTCTCATTTGCACTGAGTTGGAATTATTTTCGAGACGCCATGAAGAAAAAATATTATCCCGTGAGGAGCTATGAGGAAAAATATAGAAAATGGAATACATTACAGCAGCAAAGCGATCAAGATGTCCATGAGCTGACGAATTTATTCGATACCATGAGAAAAATGGTGTTCCTCAACATCTCCTTGATTAGTGAAGCATACTGGTATGCTGCCAAGACTGAGAAAAATGTCAAACAAAAGAAGTGAGACTTTGGATCTGAAAATCAGAAGCAAGGGAAAGGTGCCCCCGAACCACAGAACAATGGACAAAGACAATGCAGGGCATCTTGAGACAACCCGCCAAAGACACAAACAAATAATAACACCATGAAGCCAAAGAAGGACAACGAGAAGTGGTATGATTTCCATATTAGCTCTGCTCACAACACAAGTGAGTTTTAGGCCAGGTAGTCACTGGTGGCAGAGTTGAAGGTTTCTGAATCAGATACATGCTCCGACTCCGAATCAAAACTTGAAAAGGGGAATGAAAAAGGGAAGCGTATTATCGATGCGGAGCCCAAAGCCATCGTCGCCACCACAAAGATCCAAAAGAAGGAACCATAAAATCCAGAGCAGGGAGATCGCCTCTTCCATTCCCAGATGTGGGTAAAGGGTTCCCCACTCCAGTTCATTGCTGACAGTGGGAGTAAAAATAACCTCATCTCAGAAGAGGTCGTGAGTGGCTAGGATTCCTGACCACAATTGACCCACAACTGGAACCATCGAGTGGCTTCACCCAGGACGGGATCTCCACGTCAGCCAACAGTGCCACCTTCCCTACAACATCAAGCCCTTCACAGATAGGGTATTATGTGACATTGCTCCTCTTGATGTTTCTCATATATTATTAGGCCAACCATAATTGTGGAAGTGACATGAATCCTCCCACATAATCACTAGAGGATATCCCTCTAGTATTAGGGATTATTTGTGGGTTTCCCACCATATCTAAGCATGGCCCTCTAATCTCATATGATAAATAAAAATTAATTTCGTTCCTCTATGTTCGGAACACTAAAATAAATCTATAACTATTGTAATTAGTGATTTAAATTGAAAGGGAGATAATGTGGGTCAAAGTAGAAGTATCACAATTAAGGTTTATAGGAGCAAGAGAGGAAGTAGAAATGGGGTAAAGAGAAATATAAAATATCCATAAGACATTACTGCAAAGATACAAACAACCGCTAAAATCATTTTAAAATTTAAGGTAATTCACATGAGAAGTTTTGGAAACTACATCTAGAGCTCAAGTCAAAGAACTAAAGCAATGATGCTAAGAATACAAATATAATGGCCATATATTCAAATGATTAGGTGGAAAGAAGCTCATATGTGGATGAGAAGATTGTATATTCATTAATGCAGAAGGGGATGAATCTAAGTAGCCATAAAAAATAAGAAGTGAAGGAACTAGCCATACTCTTCCATATAAAGCCACAAGTCAAGAAGACAAAAATTTATGCTCTATTCGACTCCTAATCATAGGAAAATCTCCTAGAAATAAATCCAGGTCGGAAATTGGGACTGAAGACTCATGACCATGCTAGCTAATAACCATTAAGATGCATCAACGTGGAGGAAAAGATAAAGGCAGAGAAACCTATGCATAATGAAATTTACTATTATTGTTAATTTTATTGATGAAGTAGAATTAGATTTAGTTCCACTTGATGTATGTAGAGTTATGTTTGGAAGTCCCTATACGTACATGTTCGATGCAATATTTGTGTGAAGATCCATCTAGTATGAACCATCAAGGATGGGAACCCTTCACCATCACATTGATCCATGTAGATATTGGTGGGAACCCTTCTATTCCACTTGGAGCCCCACCATCGTTTCTTTCATTTTTTTTAGTTTCCTTAATTATAGCACAATGTACTATTTTTATTAGTTTTTTGGGTCCTAAACTTCCGGAGATGTTTTGACGGCCTAAACAAAGTTTTTTGGGAAAATAGGGAGCAACATGGAAGCTCCTTATATTTTTCTCAATCCAATGTTGTAGTCCTAGGATAGATATTTCTAATGTGGTATTGATCACATCAAATAGAGATCATATGCTAAAGTTACGTCCCTAGGAAGTTGATATACCAATTTACCCAAACATGGTCCATAGTTTTAGGGATTCATATCCTAGGGTTATTTATTTGAATGTTGAGGATTTTTCATTGTTCCTCAATAATAAATAGCCATTTGAGCCTCATTATAACACATTTCAGTGGCTTGTAGATGGCCAAATATTCTCAGAGATAAGTTACCAATGCCCTAGCTAGTTTATTTCCATTCTGTCTGTAAGAATATTTCATTTATTTGTTATTAATGAAATGAAGTTTTTTTCTGCTACATCTCTGCATTATGTGTATTTTTGTATTTCATTTTATTAGTGCATAAATTTGGATCAATGGTATCAGAGAGGTCTACTCTTTCTCAATCCTTCTTTTCATGTCCCCAATGTGGTCGAGATATAAGGAGTTAGGGATCTATCTGGTTCAACCTTTGCAAGATCAGCCTCGTAAACCCCAACGACCACACATGGGGGAAGAAAAGAGAGATGGGGGATAAGGAGATCCTATCAAAATATTGCTTGAGGAGGCCCTCGAGAAAAATAGGAACATGATGATGGAAAAATTTTCCCATATCCTTCAACGGCTACCCACCAGTGACGCATCTACATCCAGCAGCCACTCTGGAGGTGAAAATCCTTTTAAGGTACAATTAAAATTGTACATTCCTATATTTGAAGGCCAAATAGAGGTAGACATCGTAGATAGATGGTTGAATCTATTAAAAGGATATTTCTCAGTTCAATACTTTTTTGTCTAAGAAAGTATTACTTTTTCACTCCTCAAAGCCACTCCCCATGTCAAGGACTGGTGAGAAACCTACTGGGAGAAAAAGGACGAGGAGGAACACTCTCTGTTCTCATATGCACTGACTTGGAATTATTTTCGAGATGCCATCAAGGAAAAATATTATCCCATGAGGAGCTATGACGAAAAATACATATAATGGAATACACTATAGCAACAAAGGGATCAAGATGTCCATGAGCTAACGAATTTATTCCATACGATGAGCACAATGTTGAGTACCAAAGATTCATAGAAACATTTGGTACTGAAGTACCAAACTTGTCTACACATATGTATTCAGGAGGAAATTGCGTTCCTTGACATGTCCTCGATTAGTGCGGAATACTGGTATGCTGCCAAGATGAAGAAAAATTTCAAACAGAATAAGTGAGACTTTGGATCTGAAAATTAGAAGCAAGGGAAAGGTGCCCCCGAACCATAGAACAAAGAACAAAGACAATGCAAGGCTTCTCGAGAAAACTCGCCAAAGACACAAACAAATAATAACACCATGAAGCCAAAGAGGACATCGAGAAGTGGTATGAGTTCTATAATAGCTCTGCTCACAACGCAAATGAGTGTCAGGCCAAGTAGTCACTAGTGGCCGAGTTGAAGGTTTTTGAATCAGATGCATGCTCCGACCCCGAATCAGAACCTAAAAAGGGGAATGACAAAGGGAATCATATTATCGATGCGGAGCCCAATGCCATCGTCACCACCAGGAAGATCCAAAAGAAGGAACCATAAAATCTAGAGGAGGGAGAGCGCCTCTTCCATTCCCAGATGTGGGTAAAGGGTTCCCCGCTGCAGTTCATTGCTGACAGTGGAAGTCAAAAGAACCTCATCTCAGTAGGGGTCGTGAGTGGCTAGGATTCCTGACCACAACAGGCCCACAACCGAAACCATCAAGTGGCTTCACCAAGGATGGGATCTCCACGTCAGCCAGCAGTGCCACCTTTCCTACAACATCAAGACCTTCACGGATAAGGTATTATGTGACATTGCTCCTCTTGATGTTTCTCATATATTATTAGGCAAACCATAATTTTGGAAGTGACATGATGTACATGAGTCACAACCTCGTGTTGTGATTATTACTTTTGGAAATAAGTTGTACATGGTACCAGAGGTAGCACCGCCTACCACCATCTCTTTGGTTCCTGCAAAAAAATGTAGTATTCTCATTTCAAAAACCATAAAAATTATTTTCTTGATGATATGCCCTTAGGGAAAGAAGAATATTGTGGTCACAACCTCGACACAAGGCTCCTAAACTGGGAAAAAATAGATGGAAAAGGTCATGGAGGAGTATGAGGACATCATCTCTTCCTCGGCAGGGGTGTGTTCGCACTGTCGAGTCAAGCACTCCATCGATATTACCCGAGGTTTTCCGCTACCCAATGGACCAATATATCGGCACACTGTTGTGGAAAATGATGAAATAAAGAGGCAGATTCAAGAGTTGTTGCAGAAAGGTCACATCCGATTGAGTTCATCGCGTTTTTGGAGCCGGATCATGTTGGTGTAGAAGAAGGATGGGAGTTTGAGACTCTTTATTGACTATCGAGTGCTGAAAAAGATCACTTTCTGGAATAGGCACCCAGTCCCAAATATTTATGACCTTCTAGACAAACTCAAGGGGGAGAAATATTTCAGTAAGCTCGACTTGAAGTCTAGGTATCACTAGGTACCAATCGAACTCTCTGAAGTGTGGGAGAGTGCCTTCAAATCCAGGGAGAGCCTTTTTGAATGGTTATTCATGCCTTTCAGGTTAATGAATCCCCTCGCAACCTTCATGAGGTTGGTGGATGACATATTGTATCCATTCACCAACTCATTTGTGTTATCGTACTTCGATGACATCCTGATCTTCATCTAGACTTGGGAAGAGCACCTCCACCACATCTGACATTCCTCCAAACACTACAGCAACACAATTTGTGTCCCAATTTAGAGAATTGCACTTTTGGGATGACCCAGCTTCAATATCTTACATACATTAATGATGCTCCGTGGGTGAATGTGGATCCAACCAAGATCCAAGTCATTCGGGATCGGCCAACCCCAACCACTCTAACAGAGCTCCATAACTCTGTCGCAGGTTCATGTTGGGATTCTCTCATATCACTTGGCCCTTGAGTCAACTCACCAAGGGAGGGGTGAAAGAAGAATTATTTTGGTAGAAATCTCAACAGAAGGCATTTGTAGAGTTCAAACATCACCTCTTCTTTGCACAAGTGCTCACATTACCTTACTTGCAACAACCATTTCAGGTCGAGACAAATGCCTCTTACTATTCTATTGTGGTTGTTCTTACTCAACAAAGGCATCCAATGGCATGTCAAAATGAGACACTTTCTGACACAGTCTGAAAGTATCCCACTTATGACAAAGAGATGTACTCCATTGTGAAAGCTTTCTAACAATGGAATCATTAAATTTTGGGGAAGGAAATAGTCATCCACACAAACCACTAACCCCTGCAGTTCATACAGACACAGGGGAAGTTGCAGAATGATCACCATCAAAAGTGGTCGACATACTTGCAAAAATTTCATTTGAAAATCAATTATAGGAAGGGCAGCACTAATAATGTTGAAAGCTACTTTAGCTAACCACTGATTGTAGTGCTAACCACTGTGCTCAACTCTTCTGGGTAGAAGAGTTCCAATTGCATGCTTCTCTAGAAAAGCGATCGAGAATTCAGCCATGTATACAATACACTCTTGAAGGGTAAGCAAGTTCTAGATTTACAACTCTAGGATGCCCTA